>JAFFST010050889.1:97159-137878 GCA_022414735.1 Noturus placidus | reverse complement strand
AAAGCCGGATTTGGATACAGAAAGATTTCCCGAGCTTTAAACATCCCAAGGAGCACTGTACAAGCGATAAAATTGAAATGAAAGGAGTATCAGACAACTGCAAATCTACCAAGACCCGGCCGTCCCTCTAAACTTTCAGCTCATACAAGGAGAAGACTGATCAGAGATGCAGCCAAGAGGCGCATGATCACTCTGGATGACCTGCAGAGATCTACAGCTGAGGTGGGAGACTCTGTCCATAGGACAACAATCAGTCGTATATTGCACAAATCTGGCCTTTATGGAAGAGTGCAAAGAAAGCCATTTCTCAAAGATATCCATAAAAAGTGTCGTTTAAAGTTTGCCACAGGCCACCTGGGAGACACACCAAACATGTGGAAGAAGGTGCTCGAACTTTTTGGCAACAATGCAAAACGTTATGTTTGGTGTAAAAGCAACACAGCTCATCACCCTGAACACACCATCCCCACTGTCAAACATGGTGGTGGCAGCATCATGGTTTGGGCCTGCTTTTCTTCAGCAGGGACAGGGAAGATGGTTAAAATTGATGGGAAGATGGATGGAGCCAAATACAGGACCATTCTGGAAGAAAACCTGATGGAGTCTGCAAAAGACCTGAGACTGGGACGGAGATTTGTCTTCCAACAAGACAATGATCCAAAACATAAAGCAAAATCTACAATGGAATGGTTCACAAATAAACATATCCAGGTGTTAGAATGGCCAAGTCAAAGTCCAGACCTGAATCCAATCGAGAATCTGTGGAAAGAACTGAAAACTGCTGTTCACAAACGCTCTCCATCCAACCTCACTGAGCTCGAGCTGTTTTGCAAGGAGGAATGGGCAAAAATTTCAGTCTCTCGATGTGCAAATCTGATAGAGACATACCCCAAGCGACTTACAGGTGTAATCGCAGCAAAAGGTGGTGCTACAAAGTATTAACTTAAGGGGGCTGAATAATTTTGCTCGCCCAATTTTTCAGTTTTTTATTTGTTGAAAAAGTTTGAAATATCCAATAAATTTGGTTCCACTTCATGATTGTGTCCCACCTGTTGTTGATTCTTCACAAAAAATTACAGTTTTATATCTTTATGTTTGAGGCCTGAAACGTGGCAAAAAGTCGAACAGTTCAAGGGGGCCGAATACTTTCGCAAGGCACTGTAGGTTGGGTAATGCAATCATTTCCAGAGCTACTCTGTGATTTTAATCCAGTCTATAAAATGCCCTGTAAAAGTAACCCCAGATGAAACTAATCCCATAGGAACTGACCTTAAGGCATCTAGAATGTTGTTGATTACTACTCTTGAGGCCAAAGGAAGCACAACGTGCTACTAGGTACTGTCGGTGGAAAGTATTTGTAGATGACAGAATGAAATCATTGAGGATTTGCTTGCTTTGTGCCACTAAGCTCTCAGACCAACTATGAGAGACAGTATAAATAGGTGAGTTCAATGCAGAATGTACAGTCTGAATAGGTGCTGGTCTCACTTGGGCAGATGTAGAGGCAAACAGCAGGTTTATCTGGATGTGCCAGGCCATGTTTATCACAAAGTCATTCAAGTGCGCGCACGCACATACGCACACACACACACACACACACACACACACACACACACACACACACACACACACACACACAAACACACACACACACACTCTCACAGCTACCACTATGTATGCATCAGCTGGCACCACAGTCCAAAAGATGACCACTACAAACAAAAAGATGTGTTCAGAGCAAACATTTTATTACAGGAAATATGATAGCGTAGCAGGTATTTGGATTCTGATGAAAAATTATGTTATTTTAATTTATCAGAAACTTCCAAAAGAAGGACACCAACAACCCAAATATCCAAACCTATACTTTTGTCATGCATTATGGACAGTTAAATTGTAAACTTTTTTTCCTCATATAAAACCATGCTGTTTAAAGATGATAAAGTGCATTCTCTTTCAAACAAGTCATCTAGTACAATATCCTTCATTTAAACTAGTTTTTCTAACCCAAGACGGACACAAGCATTATAATTCCAGAAAAAGAGTGCAGAAAAAGAGTCAAAAACCAACATTCAGCAGATCAGCAAGCTTGATCTGTATCATGAGTATATACTGGAAGCACATATTTTCAAGTTGATTAACATTATGAAAAGAATTCATACATTTTTTAGGAAAAAAAACACTGAATTAAATTAAATTCATGAAATCAACAACCCAGTTGAACGTTTCTGCTGTATTTATGTTAAACAGCTAGAAATTAGATTGAGGCACGACAGTAAGGCTTATTGCATTCTAACATGAAATATTTATGGACTATTCTATCCCATTTGTTAATCTTTCAGTTCATCATATAAATGTCTAGTTTAATGTAAAAACAAAGATTCAGATCTTTTGTCATGAGGTAAATGTTCACGAAGCCTTTGGAATTATATGGATTTCTGCATATATGGCTCCTATGGTGATCTAATGGTTATTGTCATAGTATAAGTATGAGTCAAGTATAAGTAAGAAATAAAACAGTTGAGCATACTGTTATAAGAAAATAATAAATATCAGGGTGGTATGTGTCAGGTTTAGGAGACAAAGATGGATGCAAGTGCAGTTAGTATTTATTAAGTAAGGTGTTAAAAAAAACGATGACCTGAAAACAAGGACAATTGACATGAACATGACTGAAGCAAAAAACAAACAAACTATGAGTGATACTGTGGCAGAAACGACAACAGACTAATACAACAACAAAAGCTTTACAATGAAAAACACAGAAACCAGAACTTAAATGGGGGCGCTTATTAGGAATAACACAAAATAGGTATGTGAGATCAGTGAAACATGTGACATGGTATTTGTGACATGCTGGGGCTGCTGGGTAGTGTTGTTCTGAGCCATATTCAGCGCAACCATCACAGTGTGATGTGTTACCACCCTAACGTGGGTTATTTTCCTCTCCTTCGTGTCCTCTTATACAACAGGAATTTGCTAGCACTAACAATATTTATTTCAATAATTTATTTCTTTCTTTAAAATAAGAATGAAACACATTGTGCATTTTATCTGTATATAGTTGTATAATGCTGTGGAACGTCTTCATAACTTAAGTTTTATCAGTCACTATAAACAGTCATTCCCTCACCAGCCACTCTTTTTTTTTTCCTTTTTTTTAAGTTAATAAGACAAAAAACACCTCAACCTGTCCTGACACAGAGAAACTGCTCTGAAAGTACGTTGTCCTGAAGTCTTGTTATACACCTTCAAGTTACAGCTTTACCTCTTAATGTTAAAATTCTCGGACAATGGAGACTCCTTCCAAAAACATAAACACAGAAAATCTCCTCAGAAAAACCATATCAGTACCTGTTTTTAATTGTTTTGTCAAGCATCCACCATAAAAGCCCCTATGTAAGTTGTTGCTATAGAAATGATAACATATTAAAGTGGGGATTAATGAGTGGATTAATCTGAACCTGTGAAATGTAGAAATTAATCAGTGCTTATTGACCAAACAGAATCAAGACTTAAACAGTGTCATGGCAAAGAAAAGACAGAAAGAAAGACAGACTTTACTGTCATTATACATTTTATACATTATACATTACACATTTCTACAGTCAATTTTTTGTCTTTGTATTTCCCAGCTGCAGTCAGTGCTCAGGGTCAGTCATGGTACAGTGCCTTTCTCCAAAGTGCAGCTTGCCATGTTGAGATGAGGGTTTGCTGTTGGTATGACATTTGCAGTTTATTTTGTACAAGCAACATTTTATGTACATGCTCCAAAGGATCCAACAGTTATCTATTTACGGAAGAGCTCCCCCCCCCTTTTTTTGTCCTCTGTGGGCTGATAGATGCACAAAAAATCCCTTTGAAAGCTTTAACCTTTCCTCTAACATCTATTGAATTTTATGCTTTTTTTTTTTTTTTTGCACACCTCCAATCAGTGGCTCTACATAAACTCTAGTCACCTATTACCATGGAAGCTTGCATACTTCTTCATCAATGATGTTGGCTTCTGTAAGTGCACAATAAGATGTGATCATGTAAAATGATTCATGTAATCTGTTCTTATTGATTATTTATTGTTTTAGATCACGTTTTAGGAGCCTTCTATTCATAACTACAGACAATTTCAGTGGGCAAAACTTACAACTAGCATATGAAGTGCTTAGATAATAAAAATAATAAAAGTAGAAATCCTATGTTTATGGGGTTAAAAAAGGCCAATAAATCAATAACCGGGGGGGGGGGGGGGGGGGGGTCAAAGGCACAAGGGCCGAACTCCTGGGTCAATAAAAGGAATCAGAATGTAAAGACAGAGAATGTTTGGGTGTGTAGTACAGTCAGATCGTTTTAATTAAGAAATTATTGTAAAGAGCACTAAAGCAGGCTGAAGGCCACCATGACAAGAGCTGAATGTGCTCAAATATCGCACAGGCAATCCAGCTGCAGCTCCAAGAACAGCCAGCAGATAGAGCTAAGAGCTTTGTTTAGATGTCTGTTAGCACATGTGATGACTGATCTCCCACCTAAGTCACATGCTAACAAAAAATAGTTTACTTCTGCTTCTCTCATTCTTGTGCTAAATCAGGCATGAAGACGTTGACAACAAAATAAGCGTAAACTATTGAAGTCTTTTCATCCAACCCTAAAATGCACTCTTGAGGGAGCACCTTTCCCTCACATTGGACACATTAAGGCTGTGGTGAAGCAGGTGGGGTGTTATTAGGTGGTGTTATTAGAATTCCTCCATTGGGCGCTGTGTGCTGCTGCTTAGAGGGGCTAGTTTTGGGTGTTTTCTTTCCTGCTGGTCTCCTGGGACGTCTCCTTTTAGCCTTGTGCATTGTAGTCGTTTTGGAGTTATGCCTGTCCAGGAGTGGGTCCACGTGAAGCTTGACGCTAACAGCATCTGAGGACTCATCAATATAGGCTAGATTTTCTCCAAAGTAATCCAGTGGTTGTGAGAATGTGGGGTCTGTTATTTCTTTCCTACCGATCATGTCTGGCACTTGCTCCATCTGAGTTGCCTCTGAGCTCGTCTCAGATTCCGAGTCTGATTCATTGGAAGTATATGAGTATGAGGAGGACCCAGATTCAGATTGGTCATCATAATATCCGTTCTCTCGTCTCCTGGTTTCTCCTGGTCCGATATTGCCTGGAACACTTTGGCTGGTTCCATGACTGCGCTGGCCATGGCGACGTTTTCGCCGTCTGCGCTTAAACGGGTCATCCAGTTTGCCAGCAATGCGGAAGTCCACAGACATGTTCTGGATGTTCTGGGTCCAGTCAGTGGCATGTGCTCTGAGCTCTTCCATCTGCGAAAGGGGAACAGAGTTACATGTGCATTGTTTTTATTCTACAGATAGTAAACAATATAGCACCAGGCAAGATAAAGATTGGTTTGGAGTCAGATTGATCTGGAAACAATTCAGAGTGCTTATCTCCATCTGAAGCACATACTGGCATAAGATCAATAATCAACCACGTACAATAAGAGGAATGTTGTAGGGTGCCAGTGAGTGAAAAGAAATTTAATTTCTTTCCATTAAATTATATATTATGTCCTGGCAAGTAAAAAATATAACTTGTATATAGGTATTTGACAGGTTTATACAGTACCTTGCATAAGTATTAACCCCCTATTGAGCTTTTCCCCATTTTGTAGTGTTACAACCTGTAAATGAAATGGACGTAATTGGGATTATATATCATGAATTTACACAAAATTGCCCATAGTGTAGAGACTGGGGAAATCTAAATAATTGCAAACATATTTACAACTACAAAAGTAAAAATTGTAATTGATCTAAATTAGTGCAACCAGCTGCCATTAAAAGTCACATAATTAGTTGGAATGGAGTCAATCTGTGTGCAATTAAAGTGTCAAATGTTCTCAATATAAATACACAGCATCATTAAGACTAAGGAGCTATCAAAACAAGTCTAGGACAAAGAATCAACCAGTGTTTGGTTATAAACAATATATAAAAATTTAAACACCCCACGGAGCACCATTAAATCCCTTAATACATTTTTTTTAAGAAAATGACACACAATATGGCCACAGCTCTGCACTGAGGAGGCCGATCACAAAAAAGAAAAAAAAGGATCAAGTAAAGAGGGGATTAGTCAGTGAAGCAACATCATTCACAGCAACCGAGGATGAATACTTATGTAATCAAATTTTTTTTTTTACTAAAAAAAGTACGTAAATTTTCACACTGATCTTTCCCCCACTTCAATATTATGGGCTAGTCCATATGTTCCAGGATGTATCACTAGAAAATATAAAAAAAGTTCAAGGGGGTGAATATTTATTCAAGACACGGTATGTGGCAGATCCCTGCAGAACTATGGAAAGAATTCCAATTGTTTCAATATACCATCATCTACCATTCTCAAAAGGATGATGAATAACATAAGCTCTAAAAGGAAGTGATGAGACGTCAGTGTAGGTATGTAATTGCAAAACTAAAACTTACTTCAGCACGCGTTTTTCTGGAAAGGACTCGTAGCCAGTTCCCAATCATGGTGAGGATGGAGGCAAAGTAAGCCAATCCAAGTAAGATCCAGAACCACACCAGAGGTTTATACCAGTGGTCTGTGCCCTCACCCCCTCCATCACCTATGCAGAGGTTTAAAGCAATTAAATAACTTATAGTAGGCTAAATATACTAACAGCTAACCATTGAAGAATTAGCTGTGGATATCCACATAGTCCTCCAGAGGAGAATAAAGCCAGACATGGTCATATATAGGGTGGCTGTGGCTCAGTCGGTAGAGCGGGTTGTCCACTAATCCACTAATCGTAGGGTTGGTGGTTTGAATTCCAGCCCGGGTAATCCCATGCCGAAGTGTCCTTGGGCAAGACACTGAACCCTAAGTTGCCCCCGATGGCAAGCTAGCACCTTGCATGGAAGCTCTGCTACCATTGGTGTGTGAGTGTGCTCTCATTTGTAAGTTGCTTTGGATAAAAGCATCTGGTAAATATAAATATTGCTTGTGACTATAAATTTTAAATTGGTAGGACAACATTAAAAATGACATAGCCTCAAAAAATGTATTTGAGAGGCTATAACAATTAATTTAATCTATAGGCTGCTATCTAATGAATTTTTAAGGTAACGCTGTAATAAGCCATCCAGCATACAGCCTAGCAGCTCATTCTGAGCAGATTTAGATGTTCCTTTGTTTAACTGTGTTCAGTACAGCAGTTGTGTTTCACATTGCAGTATGTGAGATGCACACAGAAGAGCTACAGTGGTGCTTGAAAGTTTGTGAACCCTTGTCTATATATCTGCATAAATATGACCTAAAACATCATCAGATTTTCACACAAGTCCTAAAAATTGACAAAGAGAACCCAATTAAACAAATGAGTTAAAAAGATTGTACTTGGTCATTTAATGATTAATGAAAATGATACAATGTTACAAATCTGTGAGTGGTAAAAGTATGTGAACTCTAGGATTTACAGTTAATTTGGAGGTGCCATGAGAGTCAGATTTTTTCAATCAGTGGGATGACAACCACGTGTGAGTGAGCACCCTGTTTTATTTAAAGATCAGGGCTCTATCAGAGTCTGATCTTCACAACACATGTTTGTGGGAGTGTATCATGGTATGAACAAAAGAGATTACTGAGGACCTCAGAAAAGAGTTGTTGATGCTTATCAAAAAGTTTACAAAACCATCTCTAAAGAGTTTGGACTACACCAATCCAGAGTCAAATTGTCTACAAATGGAGCAAATTCAAGACCATTGTTACCTTTCCCAGAAGTGGTTGACCAACAAAGATCATTCCAAGAGAAAGATGTGTAATAGTCATTTAGGTCACAAAGGAACCCAGGGTAACTTCTATGCAACCAAAGGCCTCTCTCACATTGCCTAATGTTAATGTTCATGAGTCCATCATCAGGAGAACACTGAACAACAATTGTATGCATGGCAGGGTTGAAAGGAGAAAGCTACTGCTCTCCAAAAAGAACATTGCTGCCCATGCACAGCTTGCTAAAGATCAAATGGACAAGCCAGAAAGCTTCAGGAAAAATGTTTTGTGAATACATGAGACCAAAATAGATCTTTTTGGTTTAAATGAAAAGGGTTATGTTTGGAGAAAGGAACACACTGCTTTCCAGCATAAGAACCTTGTCTCATCTGTGAAATATAGTGGAGGTGGTGGTGGCAGTATCATAGTTTGGGCCTGCTTTGCTGCATCTGGATCAGGAAAACTTGATAGAACAATGAATTATGAATTATACCAGTGATTTCTAAAGGATAATGTTAGGACATCTGACCTTGAACTGATTCTCAAGAGAAAATAGGTAATACTGCAATACACCAACCTTAAGCATGCAAGTCATTGTACCAAAACGATTAAAGAAGAATAAAGTTAATGCTTTGGAATGTCCAAGTCAAAGTCCTGATCTTAATTCAATAGGAATGTTGTGGTAGTACCTGAAGAAAGCACATCACGTGAGGAAACCCACCAACATCCCAGCTCTGAAGCTGTTCTCTACAGAAATTCCTCCAAGCCGATGTGCAGGACTGATCAACAATGAACAGAAATGTTTATTTGCGGTTATTGTTGCCCAAGGGGGTCACAGCAGAAAATATGTAATATATGTATAAAAAAAAACCCCAATATGTTACATATATTACATTACTTTTAGGACTTGTGTGAAAATCTGATGATGTTTTATATCATATTTATGGAGAAATGTAGAAAATTCTAAAGGGTTCACAAACGTTCAAGAACCACCGTAATATACTTAAGCAGGGTTGCTAGGTTTCAACAAAATTTCCAGCCAAACTACAATCCAAAAACCACACAATAGATCTGAAACTAGCCAAAAAATATTCAGGCACTGGAAAAGGGAGACATTCTTTTATTCTTTTTCACAGCATTTGCATGTGAAACAAAGACACCTTCAATGCACACACCTTTCTGATATACTGATATTATCCTGCATTGGTTTATTTGAGAGATATTCAACTTCATAGCAGTTTTTCATATCAGCAAGTAATATTATAATGGATAAAATGAGGCTTTGAAGTGTACCTGCTACATAGTCCCCAAAGCCCACAGTGGTGAGGGTGATGACTACAAAGTAGGCAGATTCCAGCAATGACCATCTCTCCACTTCCTGGAAGACCAGCGTGGGCACAAAGACGAAGAGTATACAGCCCAGCAGGATGGACAGTACAGCAGAGATGATACGAACAATAGTGGCACTCACTCTCCACTTCTGTTGGCATCAGAATAGAAACAAGAAATTAGAGAACATTAAGAGAAAAATGTTTTTAGAGTAGCCAGAAAATTCATAAAGCATGTGTAATGAAATACATGCAAACAATGTAAATGCTAATTTAGTCAGTGATGTTTGTCATTAATATCATCATCATCATCATCATCATCATCATCTCAGTCTCTCACCAGGAAGAGCATCTCTATCTTAGCAATAGCATTCCTCAGCCCAGTTCCTAAATGGTCCCCTACTCCAGCTAGCAGGAACCCAAACATGGGGATCCCCACCAGGGCATAGCAGATACAGAACAGCTTTCCCCACTCTGTTTTTGGGGAGATGTTCCCATAACCTGGAGCCCACAGGAAAACGCTATGTGATTTGAGGCCCTGATATTTATAGAGAACTTGCAGGGTGAATACAATGCTTACAATGCATGAAGCAGGCCAATGCCTGGAGTTAAAAGGGAGCAGGGCTCATGCAGCTTTGTGGAAATGCCATACCAATGGTGGTGATGATAGTGCCTGAGAAGAAGAAAGCACTGGCGAGGTCCCAGCTGCTGCTGAACGTGTCATTGTTCTTTGGGTCAACCCCATCCCCAATGGCATCTGTAACCTTCTGCAGAGGAATAAAGAATAATAGTTTATATGGCTGGTATGTTTAGACAGCAACCAAGTACACACCAGGCTGGAATTCCTTCCACTTGATCAGATTACTGTGTATAAGGCATCATTGTGTAACCATGTGTTGAGATTTTGGCAATGAAAATATAATCAGCCATCAGTTTAGTTTTATTTTTTCTAATTTGCTTAGGACAAATGTCATGGTTATAAGACTGAAAGTTGGCAGCCAATTTAAACTGAACATAATAGCATCTGATTCCATCTGTTCTGTACACTATGAATATACAGCCACCTTGCTTTTATGTATATTGCCCATTTTATTAAGTAGCCCTGATATGGTGCACTTTTATAGGTTAAAAAAAAAGTAAAACCACAACACTACTGCACCTGATACAAATAATTTGTGGTCTGTGATGTAAAACAGGATAAATGGGGCTGGACTATATTTCAGATTTACCTGTTAAAATGGCTAATAATTATAGCTACAAGGTAAGTGTATTTGAAAAATTGGCAGCTCAGTATATTTTAACTTATTTATACTGTTCACTGTTTTTTGAAAAAAAAAATTTATTATCGAGTGCTTTTATTTAGACTCGATTAAGAAATCTAAAAAATGGCCTCTCGTAGAATTTCATTGGGTTTCAGTTTGAGAAATAATAATGCAAACTCAAGTATACAAAGCATAAAAAGCAACAAAACATGCTAAGGTTGTTTTGGCAGTTAATAATATGCAATGTACTGTATCTATGAGTCAATATCGTCATATTAACCTAACAACTAGAATTCAAGCCAATCCCCAGTAGCTCCTGTTACTTGTATACTCTGTAATAAGGTTTGTTAGAATAAATGTTCCTTAAATTAAATTATGCAAGCATGACATTTTCTTCCTCTCACATACTGTTTGAACAAACATGTCTGATGATGAGGTGAAAATGTTTTCTCACAAAGTAATTTTTTGTATTTATTCGGACTGGAATATACCAATGCATCAAATGCATTTGTTGTTAAGAGTCGGACTTCATTTTACTACATTTTGTCCATCCATCCATACCGCTTATCCTTTTCTTCAGAGTCACAGGGAACCTGGAGCCTATCCCAGGAAGCATCATGCACAAGGCGGGGTACACCCTGGACAGGGTGTCAATCCACAATCACATACACATTCACACACCCAGTCATACACTACGGACACTTTGGATATGCCAATTAGCCTACCATGCATGTCTTTGACTGGGGGAGGAAACCGGAATACACGGACGAAACCCCCGCAGCACAGGGAGAACATGCAAACTTTGAACACATATGGTCGAAATCAAACCCCCAACCCTGGAGGTGTGAGGCGAAAGTGCTAACCACTAAGCTTACATTTTGTAGTTGATTTTCTTTTAATGAAATTCCCCTGGTTGTTTGGAAGCAAACTGAGCACATTGGTCACTGAAAATTTACTCTTACTGTGCCAATGTTCTGTCATCTTGTAGAAAATATTTTTCACTACTCATAATTGGATAAGACAATGTCTTACCATTTGGGCAATTTTGTGTTCAGCTGCAGGAAAGATCAGTGACATGCGGGCAATTCACTACTAATAAAATAAAATTAAATTAAGTGAAATGTGCATTATCTGTGGTATACAAATTTTAATATAAAATGACATTAATAGCTCAATTGTTGACAAATATTTAATTGCAATAGCAGCAAATTAGGGCTGCATAGCGTTTTTATAAAATTATGTCTCGTGTAAGCTGATTAAGGTTAATTTTTAAGTTGTATATACCTATGGAACATTTGACAATATATATACTCAACCAATTTCAAAGAATTCTGAAATCTGAATAAAATATATTTTTGAGATTTACTGTTTGGGTATTCTATTAAGACATAAAAGGGCAAACACACTTAAATCAGGTAAATCAACATTCAACAGTAATTTTAAACAGTAACAGTAAATATTTAAATGCCATATTTTGTAATAAACATTTTACACTCTTGTAAATGAATTAAATTAAATTAAAAGGTTTTAAATGCTACTTTGAACTTCTGCTTCATCTGCTTTTAATACTCTCCTATGTCTATAGTGGACTGCTTAGACATTACAACTTCATGCAGCTACTATTTATTTGACTACATTTTGCACTCTTGTTCACATACTGTGACTGTACCTATTCCAGTGTTTACAGTTAGGATCTGCACTTTACTTTTATACTATCTATTCTATCTAGTCAAACATAGGGTGGCTGTGGCTTAGTCGGTAGAGTGGGTTGTCCATTAATCCACTAATTGTAGGGTTGGTGGTTCAAATCCCAGCCCGGATGACTCCACATGCCGAAGTGTCCTTGGACAAGCCACTGAACCCTAAGTTGCCTCCGATGGCAAGCTAGCACCTTGCATGGCAGCTCTGCTACCATTGGTGTAAGTGGGTGTGAGTGGGTGTGAGTGGGTGTGAGTGGGTGTGAGTGGGTGTGAATGAGACACAGTGTAAAGCGCTTAGTTCACTAAGCACTAAATGGTGCACTAAGTGCACTATTTACCATAAAGTATCTCACAAAAGTGAATACACCCCTCACAATAAATATTAGTAAATATTTATTCCAACATGTACTGTGACATACTGAAGCAGAGCATGATAACAGCCCCAAACACACTTCCAAGATGTCCACTGCCTTGCTAAAGAAGCTGAGGGTGAAGGTGATGGACTGGCCAAGCATGTCTCCACACCCAATCTCTATTGAGCATCTGTGGGGCATCCTCAAATGGAAGGTGGAGGAGCACAAGGTCTCTAACATCCACTAGCTCTGTGATGTCATCATGGAGGAGTGGAAGAGGACTCCAGTGGCAACCTATGAAGCTCTGGTGAACTCCATGCCCAGGAGGGTTAAGGCAGTGCTGTAAAATAATGGTGGCCACACAAAATATTGACACTTTGGGCCCAATTTGAACATTTTCACTTAGGGGTATACTCACTTTTGTTGCCAGCGGTTTAGACATTAATGGCTGTGTGTTGAGTTATTTTGAGGGGACAGCAAATTTACACTGTTACACAAGCTGTACTCTCACTACTTTACATTGTAGCAAAGTGTCATTTCTTCAGTGTTGTCACATGAAAAGATATCATCAAATATTTACAAAAATGTGAAGAGTGTACTCACTTTTGTGAGATACTGTACATACCACTATATTCTGCATATTTTGTATGCAGTATATATTGTATTTGTAAATAATTTATTTTCCCCCTCTTTCCTGTCTCATCCCCCCATTTATCTTCTGATATATACAGTGCCATTCACTAATTTGAGCACCCATGGTAAATATGAGCAAAGAATGCTGTGAAAATTTGTTTTTATTGTTTAACCTTTTAATCTTTTGATTAAGAAATTCACAAAAATACTCTGCTCTCAAGGATATCAAATAATTGCAAACACAACACAGGCTTATATTTGTTGAATATAGAAGTGCAACAATTATTGGCACAATATGAAAAAAATAATTTTTAGTACACCTGGATGACCAGGAACAGGAACTTTCTCAACCATGACTTCTTGTTTCACAGGGGTATAAATATGAGGTAACACATAGGAAAAATCCCCTTAATCATTCATAACAATGGGTACGATCAAGGAATATAGCTGTGATGTGCTGCAAAAGGTTGTCAAGCTTCACAAAATGGGAGGTGGCTATAAGACAATAGCACAAGCATTGAAAATGCCCATTTCCACCATCAGGGCAATAATTAAGAAGTACCAATCATCTGGAAATGTTATGAATCAACACCTACCTCAACACAAGTGGTTTAGAAGGATTTCAAGAAAAAAGTCTCTACTCTCATCCAAAAACAAACTCAAGCATCTTCAGTTTTCCAGACACTTCTGGAACTTCCAATGGGATTGGGGTCTATGGTCAGATGAAACCAAAATAGAGATTTTTGGCCAAAAATAACTTTTTGCTTTTGGTACACACAGAGAGGTAGCCATATGGAAATGTACCTCATGTCCACAGTTAAATATGGTGGTGGCTCTTTAATGTTCTGGGGCTGTTTTTCTGCCAGCGGACCTGGACATTTTGTTAGGATACATGTCATCATCAACAAATATTAAATGAAAACCTGACTGCCTCTACCAGAAAGCTTAAAATGGGCCATGTTTGCATCCTCCAGTGGGACAATGATCCAAAACTCATATCAAAATCAACACAAAAATGGTTTACTGACCACAAAATAAAGGTTCTGCCATGGCCATCCCAGTCCGCTGACTTGAAACCCATAGAAAACCTGTGGGGTGAACTGAAGAGGAGAGTCCACCAGCGTGGACCTCAAAATTTGAAGGATCTGGAGAGATTCTGTATGGAGGAATGGTCTCCGATCCTGTGCCATGTATTCTCCAACCTCATCAGGCATTATATGAGAAGACTCAGAGATGTTATCATGACAAAGGGAGGTAGCACAAAGTATTGACTAAAAGAGTGCCAATAATTGTTGCACGCCTATATTTAACAAATATATTTATTTTGATAAACCTGTGTTTTATTTGTAATTGTTTGATATCCATGAGAGCGGAGTATTTTTGTGAAGTTTTTGAACAAAAGATCAAAAGATTAAACAATAAAGATCATTTTTCACAGCCTCCTTTGCTCATATTTACAAAGGGTGCCAATATTAGTGGAGGGCACTGTATATATTTTTTGCATTGCACAGTTGTAGCGTACCTGAGCCTCACAATAAGCATTTCAACGTACAATTGTCGCTGCCATTTTGTGCACATGGCAAAGAAAAATTCTTCATTTTATAGGAATTACTGTTTTTTTTCTTATGGTACCTCTATCAAGGCTTGGAGCATATCAGGGCTCACACAAGTATAATTGTCCAGGAATTCCCGCCGGGCTTCCAGAAGTTGGATGTGGATCCCTTTCTCATACGGGGCTTCTAGGTGGTGGAACACCAGCGCTCCCATGACCAGGTAGACCAGCACAGCTGTCAGGATGCACAGCACCGTGGAGCAGCGCATGGCTGTTCTTCCGTTTAAGGCCGAGGTCACCTGCTTCCTATCAGTGCTGCCAGTGCTGCTCCTGTCTGTACCAAGCCTGAACAAGAAAAAACAACACACTCAAAAACAAAATGTTTGGAGTGCAAAACTTAATTTGTTTTTTAGTTATATCATCAGATTAGTCAGTCAATAATGACTGATAGTCCAATTAGCCTGCACATGTGTTTTTTATTTTAAACTCAATAGAAATGATTCACTGCAGGGGAGCAGAGTCGACTAGAAATGGCTGTAAACAATTAATGTGAGTACTTCATTGATACACAAAGACGGATCATGGAACAGACTAAATCTCAGAGTTTAGTTTTTGATCACGTCATACTCATGCCAATCTGAATAAACTTTAGAATTATATTGTACTGACTAAAGAAGGCAATTAAGACTTCCATGTGTTCTGTCTATTTGCAGTCTTTGCTGCAATAGATTTCTATTGTGTCTATTCATGGGCACTAATTATATTATGGCTTTAACATTGTTAAAGGTATACACCATTTTTTAGTCTAGTGTTCATCCAGGAGTGGTAAATATTTTATTTTGTATTTGTACTATGTTATTATACTTAAGTATTGTTTTTATTGTTTTATTATACTTAAAAATACACGTTCATAATCTGTTAATGCACATTTGGCTTTGCCCTTAGACTTTTATTCCAACAATATTAAGCTTTTAATGGTTAACAACAAATCGTTGATCAGGAAATGAGCAAGAATTAAACAAATAGATAAACTAACTTAGTATGGGATAGCTTTTCCCTTTGATTTCTTTAAATGTTTAAGCCTTGTGGGTAGACATAAGAACAGCTTTTAATTGATTTTTTATTTTAATTATTTTATTTTTACTTTATTTTAATTTTGTACACTCAAACATGTGTTCATTTGTGTACAAGAAGACTAAATAAGTGAATATCCCTGTTTCCATGTAGGAAATGGTGGCATATGAGGTCTCAGAAGTGCATTTGTTTAATTCTTGCTAATTTTCTGACCAATGATTTGTTGTTAAGACCATTAAAAGCTTAATATTTTGCCATTTTGGGCTTGGTGTATTTCTTTTCCCAGGAGTATACAATACATCTGCACTGAGTATAGATTACGTTGAAAAAGCTGTAATATTGTATGTACCTCTCTCTTCCGTTTTTTCTTTTCTGCTTTCTCCAGCTGTTTTTGTGGCTGAGGATGGAATCTTTGGAGCCGTAACTGACAGGGAAATCCTCACAGTCAGACCGGGGAGACACTAATGACAAAGAAATAAAGATATATCCTAAACTAAAAGCATACACTCAGAATACACCTGAACGTTATACATAAAACCTTTGTGTTTATATATGAAAAATTGGCATGAAGTTGTAAAACCTTTTCATGAAATTCACTGGAAACAATTTTCAAGATAATCCCAGCTGTATCCCACCTCATGCATGGCTGGCAATAAACCTGTGTATTTTTGTTTTTTCATTCATTGTCAGGTGGCTCTGAGACAGTTGTATAGGGCGTGTTTGGCACCTCTTTAGAGTGTCATGTTTTGGAACAGTATTGCACATGAATAACCACGGATGCACCTGTGCTAAATTCTAAAGTATATGAACAATATGCAATTCAACAGAAAATACTGGGAAAGGTGAACCATTCCGTAGGAAAAACAAAAAAGTATCATCACCTCTGGAGTGAGACAGAAGAGGCATGCAAAGTTAATTGATCGTGCAGTGACGGAAAAGTCACATCAGCTCTGCATAAATAATCACCCAAAAGCACAAAGAATGGGAATAGTATTTTAACAGCTTAACAACTCTGGAGGTCCATAAAGGAATAAGCTCAGGGTTAATGTGATGTGATGTTCTGTCACTAGGAGCACGGAGTGATCTCACTTGGGTGATGATGTCGATATTACTAATGTTGCACAAATAAATGATCTTGACCACCCACAAGTTGTAATTAGATTTTATAGCAGGGGAAGATATAAGTGGTAAGCCTATACCCGAAGGATGATACTGAGAATGGAGTATAGTGGTTTGGTTGAGGTTCTGTGTGTAGGTCTAGATGCCAGGGGCGGAGGAACACATTTGTGTGACAGTTTAATAGGCTTGAGCTAATTCAGATAGCAGGAGTTGCTGCTGACTCTACAGCTGCAAGATCAACATTAAAACCTGAACTGCACTGTACAGAAGCGAGTATACACATCATTTTAATGCACACATCACATTACCCCAAGTGCTATTTTAATATCTCTATGGAATAGCAACAGTTCATGCTTGAGAGTTATAATGATGTCTTTACTCACAAGTTTATACACATATTTGTTACTAAGTGGTGTAACAGCAACAACAAAAGCAGGATAGTTTGCACATGTTCATCCGTGCAGCTACATGACCATGCATGACCAACTCTGATGCACAGCATATAATGTAAAGTGATCTAAAGTATATAACTGGAGGGCACACATGCATAGTTACAAGCAAATTTGATTCATGACATGACTATTACAATCTACAAGACTAGTGTGTCAAAATGGTAAAATCATCATGAACCATTTCACCTAAAATACAATCATGCATGTAGACACTCACACAGAGACACTCATGTCTGTGTCCATCTCCTACCTCAGAGCAAATGGTCCAGGAAATTCAAAGAGGCAACCACAAACTGTAGGACTCTATCCAGATAGTGTGTGTTGCTGGGTGTGTGTCTGAGAGAGACTTTGCTGAGTGCCCAAGAAATAGAAAAGATACCCAATCAATTCGCCTCTAAGTTTTAAGAGAGCGGCTTCCATAAATGAGTGTTGGCCAGACAGGGAATGAGAGAGAGAGAAGAAATGAATAGGTGCTACTGTGAGAGTGAGAGAGAAACAAAGAGCGAAAGAGCTTTAGAGAGAAATAAAGGGAGGGGTTGATGCAGACATTCTCAGCCTGACTGAGCTAGCTGCTTATTTCATCCCCTTTTGCCACTTCACATTTCACTCCTCCTCCAGTGGACATAGTCAATGTGGTTTTGGAGACATTCCATGAAATATTTACAGAGAAGGAAACAGGGACCAGCCACCACTTTTATAATCTGTTAAGCCTGCACTTTGTCAAGGCACACATAATTAACCTGTGAGTCATGACTCTGAATCTTACTAAACTGATCAATAAAGGATATTTATCATTTCTGTATATGGATATGGATCATTCTATATTTGAAGATAAATTGATATACTATATGTTTATTGATTAAAGTTTTAAAGAATTCTAATGTATAAATGGAAAACAAACCAAAATCTTTTCAATACAGAGATAATCAGGTAATAATGTGTTGTAACTGGGTGTAATAGGGTGTAATAGGGTGTTGTAACTATAGCAGCAAAATATAAAGAGAAAATAAATGCAAAATGAATAAAGTAAGTTTTATTGTTGGTTTATAATTTCAAAATGTGACATTTAATATTAGAATGTATAGAAAAACAATGCTTTGTAAAACATACTTTCCCACATTATTTTCTAATATAAATAATTAAAACTATATACATCATAAAACATCATGATATCTGGGAAAAGAATAAAAATGTAACATTATTATTTTATGATTATAAGTTTTGTAAATGATTATTTATTTATACACTCCTAAAAAAGGATTCTAAGGACGGTTTAAACTAAAAAGAAATCGCTTAAGGGTATTCCTAGAGGGACAAATATACTTAGATTTAATTTTTTTTCTAAGAGCATATAGTTGTCTCCATTTAACAAAATAAGAAACAAACACAGCTGTACTTTTAGTAATAAATAATGCTTTATCAATAATACCTACCCTAAAGTTGACATATAGTGTGTAAACCTCACAGACTCTCTATCCATCTTCTGTCACTAATTTTTGTCTCTGTATATAATGTATATATAGCACACACTATACTGGTTTATGGGGGATGTGTATGTAACAGTGTTACATTCAATTCAGCATACCTGTGGGAGCTTTGCACCAGACATGTTGTAGTCATGGCAGGCATAAATCCATAAACACGGAGTCATATTGCAATCAGCTACATACTGATCAGAGCATACTAGCATTAGATGTTTGATATAAAAGCCATCTGGTACGTCGACATGACCACATGTCACAACAACTTCCCTGCAGACCTTATAACTGATGTTGTTCTTGGGTTTGCAGACAGATGTTGTTGCAATCAAGCCTCAAATTCAAAGCACAATTTATATTTTAATAAAGTAAATCTTCACGCAGCATGCTAAAATAACCATATTCCAAATACTGTAAGTGACTGTGACATCTTTATGTAGTTCCTTAATCAGCATCACTATGCTGTTTTTTGCCTTCACAAGGCAGTGATGTCATCATTGTGCACACCTAAATTGCTGCACTCTTGAGCTAAATGAATCATTTATTTTGGAATATTTAATTTAAAAAAAAAACCTCCAGATGTACCAATAGGCATTCAGAAAGGAAATCTAATGTGCAGCTTTGCTTTTTTTTTTTTTTTTTGTTAAAGTAGCTAGCTGTTGGGTTACTGAGTAATTTTAGCAGAGTCATTTATTTAAAAGGAGTAAAATTAAAGTAAGTAAAAGGAGTAAATTATTGTTTTGCTTCACTTTCAGTTCATAAAATTAAACAAAACTCCTGAGGCTTGAAAATTCTTCACAGCACTTCTTTCATTTTTAAAAACAAGGTCTCTTAGTATTTTTTAACTGTAGCTAGCTATCAACTCAGCTAAGCTAGGAATTGCAGTATTGATGTTAGGCAGCGATGCATACCAAACTGGCCAATTAAGAGTACTAGTTTGGGCTTAAATAGGCTACATGGAGCTAAATGGTCAATGTTTATTTTTTTTTTTTCAACAAAGGGTTTAGTTTGGGTATTTCAGAAACTAATTGATTTCCTGGGTGACAGTCTGAGATTACACAGAGTTCTACAGAAAACAAAAACACTGTTCCCACTGTGTGCACTGTACCCTCAGATTCCTGTTCTTGGCTGACATGTACCAGATGTGGTCTTTTGCTGTTGTAGCCTCCAGGTCCAAAATGTTGTGCATTCAGAGATACTTTTCTGCTCACCACACTTAGAACAGCCTTCCTGTCACAACTACCGCTCACTGGATGTTTCTCTTTCTTTTTCCACACCATTCTGTGGAAAGTCCATTGAATGTTGTGCACGAAAATCCCAGGAGTATTTCATCAGTTTCTGATACACTCAAACCGGCCTGTTTGACACCAACATTCATTCCATGATCAAAGTCACTCAGATCACATTTCCCCCCATTCTTGTGGTTGATTACATTAACTGAAGCTCTTGAAGTGTATATGCATGATTTTCGGCTACTTGAATAATTGCATGAATGAGCAGATGTACTATTAAAGTGGTCAGTGAGTGTGTGAATGTAAATTTGTCCAACTTTATAACCTAACATGCCAAGCGACACAATAGCTTTCCTATACGGAAGACACATTTGGAAGTAATTTTCTTAGAAGAATATTTGATGGCTCAGCAATTGATGGCTCATACAATAAGGACACTGTTTAACGCTGATTGATTAAACTGAATGTTGTTGCAGGATCATTATTAAGGGATGTTGATTCAGGAACATGTCTATCTGCAACCTCACAATTCAAGCATAAGCTGGACCGCATTGTTCGAAGCACAGAAAATCATAGGCTCCCAACTCTCCCCCTCACAGGCCTAGGGTGGGGAAGAAGATGGGAAAAACATGACTGACCCCTCCACACTATCTTCCAGCATTTCACTTCACAGTGGAAATCAGTGGAATCCTAAAGGCGTGCACCAGTCGACACAGCACATCATCTTTCCCAAGGCTATAATCCTCTGAAATAAGAATCCACATCCCTCCTCTCTGATGTAATGTGTAACATGAAATTACTGCACAAAACACTCGCTGCTCAGATATTTAACTGTACATTGTCTTCCAATATACATCATTAAATTGTACTTTTTAAATTATTCAACACTTAAATAGTAACAATAATAGCAATTGCATCATTTGCATGCTTTTTCACCACTGGTAGTATTTACAAATATACATAAAATGCACTGCATTCAGTGTACTGCAATTTTTTAATTGAACTGTATTGTACTGTATAGTGGATTATGTTATGTGTAATTTAATGATACCACACAAAAATAAATTCATTGTACATCTTGTACTTTATGAATAAATGATTCTGATTCCCATGTTCTACTGAAAAAGACAAAAACAAAAAACACATTCATTAATCAGAAGCAGGAATGTCTGAAAAAGTTTAAGAAAGTTTTATGTTGTTTTTGGTGTTAAATAAGTTATTTAACAAAAAAATTTAATAAATCTAACAGATTTAATAAAACAATCAATACCATTCTTCAGCCATCAATTACACATAAGAACTGTGAGTACATCAGCGATGCTCTATTATTCATGATGATGTACCACTACACTGCCATGTCTACTAAAATGGCTGCATCATCCACCTCCCATACTCGTGATCTTCTTTGCATAGTTCCATAATCTCTCTCTGCTGTTGAAATCGCTCATCTTAAAGTGGGGCAGCTGCCCTGGGACAATCTTAGCCACCACTTGGGATACAAATCCACTTGTAATAGAGAGTAAACCAGTTGGAGATGATGGAGGAATGACCTACAGTAATACTCCTGAGGGGGCTTGACTATAGAGCCACAGCATCTTGCCTTTCCATAGATGAAAGTAAACAACAGTTGCCCTAGTCAGTTTTAACCAGTTGTTAAGTGGTCACATGCTTTCTGGTCACACTAAGTCCAACTTTTCTTTCTAAGACCTATCCTTTGTCATCTCTAGCTTTTGTACTGGTTATGCACAACAATGATAGACTGTTTAAATTTGTTATACTGTGGCTCTCTTTTTGACCAACTGGGATTTGTAATTAACTGATGTACTGCCATGCTCCAAACATTGGGATCTGTGCCATATTCAGTAAAAAAGCAATATGCTCAGTGCCTGCTCATTTGTACTAAGGTGCACTAAATATTTCAAAGTTATTGGTCTGTCTGTGGGAACAGGGAAGGGGAAATCACCCTGACACTACCCAGAAATTTCATCCATAAATCATATACAATCTAGGGGACTACACCTACAAATTCAGAAAGTCATAAAGTACATTTCAAATAGGTGTTTGAAACTGAAATCAATGATCACACATATAGTATCTGCTTGCATCCTGAAGTGTTCAGCACAACTTCCATTTGCAGCTTGATTCAGTTTGTTGTGAACTTTTATGCCCACTTTGCTCTTTCAATGCAATTTGTGCGAGAGTCTCCAGCTCTCTTCTCTCCCAGGCTCTGAATGTGATTCAACAGCTGTTAAACAGGAGGCAGCGGTAAATCACTGGTGTCTCGTGAACTGATTTACAGAAGAGTGATGATTTACTCCTGTAGGGAGCGTATAACAAAAGTGGTTTTGAATGGGGAAGGGGAACATGATATACTAGAGTTGCTATGTCTATAGCTATGTCTATATGTATATAGTGGTCTATAGACTCCATGTGGAACTTTACTGGTGGTCTGTTGAACCACAGGGATCTAAGCATGGGTTCCCAGGTGTTGTTCAATCAAGTAAACTCCATAGTCATTGAGGGACATGCTTTACAGCTTTACATGGCTATAGATCCTCCTCACCTTCAAGATCAGCATTGCTACATACCTGGCCTGTACAGATCCTGTCAGTGTACCAACAGCACGAAACATCCCAGATGCCATTAGGACAAATATCAAGATGTCCTTGGACATTACCCAGACAACCTCTGCAAGATGACCTTATGCTCTTCCCAAATATCAGGCAATGCATTAGTATGGACATTGCTGGACCGGGTGCTGAAATCGTCAAGGGCATGAGTGCATACTGGAGATGCAAGTGTATGCCATCTACCCCTTGAACAGTTGGCTTTTGGATTCATGTCAGCATGTAAGATCACTCAGGATATCTATTATTAGATCTACTTGAGGTTTTGGTCATTTGTTTGTTTGATGGGGTAATGCTCTCTTTATCAGAACAGCATGATGTATTTTTAAAAAGCAAAGCAAACAATACAAGATGTTTCTTGTAACTTAAAAAAAAAAAATCTTTAAAAAGAAAAAATATTCATGATATCCAGTGTTAAGATGTGATGTATGTCTGGGGATAACTTTATTATATTAATTTTATTATATTGGGAAATTGTGTTATTCAAATATGCTCAGGTACTAAGGTTTTTACATGTGTAGGCTTACTTGATAGTCACACTGTAAAAAATGACAGCAAGTAAAAATATTATGAATATAGAAAAATATAGGCAAATATTTTTCTTTTTGATGGTTGTTAAACAAATAAAAGATCATTAAACCTATTTCTAGATATTTGTTACTAATGTCAAGTTTGAAATTGTTATCTATTTTTGGCAGATAATTTTTCTTAAGGAGCTTGATTATTAAGAGTTTTAAAAACAAAGAACAAAATCTTAAACTGGATTCTAAAACAGACCGGGAGCCAATGAGGCGATGCTAAAATAGGGGTGATATGATCAAATTTCTTTGCCCTAGACAACAGCCTTGCCGCTGCATTTTGGACCATCTGAAGACGAGCAAGACATGACTGTGGAAGACCCATATATAAAGAAGTGCAGTAATCTAAGTGAGAAGTAATAAAAGCATGAATTACCTTCGCCAAATCCTGGAAAGACAAAAATGTTTTGAGTTTTGAAATGACCCGTAGTTTATAAAAACTATTCTTAACCACAGAATTTATCTGCTTGGTTAAGCATAATTCTGAATCCAGAATGAAGCCAAGATTCCTAACCTGGGAAGATATTGAGGGGAAATGATTGCGGAGCTCGTTGATGAGACCATCTCTTAATCTCACTGGGCCAAAAACAATTATTTCAGTTTTGTCTTTATTAAGTTGGAGAAAATTATCTGTTAACCATTTTTCAATGTCATCCAGACAGTCTAGCAATGGCTGAATGGAGTCACCAGCCTTCAGAGGAATATACAACTGGGTATCATCAGCATACAAATGAAAAGAAACATTGTGTGCCCTAATAATATCCCCCAACAGACATATATATAAATTAAAAAGAAGTGGGCCCAGAATGGATCCTTGAGGAACACCGCTGCTAATAGGACTAGTAGCAGAGGAGAAATTACCCAACACTACTGAAAAGGTCCTGTCCTTAAGATACGAGCTGAGCCATTGTAGGGCGATATCCTTGATACCAAACAGATGCTCTAAGCACCAGAGGAGTATGTTATGGTCTACAGTATCAAAAGCAGCTGTAAGATCTAGTAGCACCAACACAGAATTTCTTCCAGCATCCACTGTGAGCAAAATGTCATTGGACACTTAACAAAGCAGACTACAAACCTACAAACAAATAGACCATCAAATTACACTGTAATATAAGTAACATCTGATACAGCTCTTATAGGCTGTCCCAAACTTCTCCATGCATACAGAATGTGAAATAAACAGTTAGAAAAATGCCTTCCAAAAATTTTTTATACTTATTTTATGTTATATATTTTTTCCGATAGCCTTTAAGAATGCCTTTGACAAAAGAAGAATGCATTGAAATAATTCTCATGGCTGGATCAGGAAGCTGTCGCAAAGTTGCGATTGACAAGCACATCGCACAAGACACTGCTGCCAAACTTATTAATGAATTCAAAAAGACTAAGTATTGCAGATCAACCGAGAAGTGGACATCCACAAACATCTACTAGAGAAGGCACAGTCAACGTGGTGCTGGCATACCCCTATATATATGAAGACTTTTGAGACACCCTGAATTTTACAATTCAACCTGGTAATCCAAAAGCAGTATTATGAAGAATATCACATTATATGTTAGTCCTCCTTCTCCATGGAGTGAAGTGCAAATAAATCTTCCTGAACCAAGCAGCTCTCCAGTTTTGCAAAAAACTTTAAAGATGTCTTGTATGATGGCAAACTGCTCAATAAAGGAGACTGGAACACAACCAAATTAAGGAGCTTTTGGATGTTGGAGTAAATGGTGGCTAAGGATGGCCATGACAAAGATCTTATACAGTCTTACCTGCGGTTTAATGTTCTTTGTAAGGAATTCCTCAATCAGTAGCACCAAAAAACTGTGCCTTCCTGTGCTTGACTGGTTGTCAATTGGTAGTTGTTTTTGACAAAGATGCTCCAGCACAAATATGAGGCTTCAAGAAAAGACTAGAGATTTGAACCAATCCAGACTACAATAAATAGCTAGCAGCTCATGTTGAGCCCTGCCTGCTCCAGCATCAGGCATGTGAAATAAGATAAAATGTGACACCTTACCATCTCCTCTTTCACCCATTCTTTTTATTTCTCAGCTTTCACATTTTCCTGACCACAGATTGATTACATCCTATGACCTGCCACAACATGGTCAATCTTAGTAATGCAAGTAAAATACTTTCCACTTCTTACCGATTATTTGCCACTTACCGTCCAAAGACTGAAGAATAAAATAAGCAGTGGAAGGTATCCTTACTGTAAAATCCTTCCACAGAGATCACTGTCTGTTTTCTTTTGACCTGTATCAAGGTAAAGTGTCCTACCTGAAAGTCCTTGAGTCTTTGTTCTCTTTCTTTTTAACCTTAACAACATTCAAAGGGTTCTGTTACATTTACAATATGCACTCAAGTTATTATTTGTATTTTTATTTTATTATTAAAAAGTATTTTACTATAAATAAATGGTGGTCACTGTTACATTTACAAAAAATAAACAAGCAATTTTTCGACTATGCAGGCATGAAGACATTCCAAAATCCAAAGTGACATTTAATAATCACACACTACCCACAGGAAAGCACCCTAAAGTTAGCGTTGCCTCGGAGTGAAGTAATGCACTACACAAATATGGCATCTTAGCAAGTGAAAATATCCTTAATATAGATAAATGTATCTAGTATTTCCTGTTATAAGATTACACTAAAACAAATATAAGATTATTAAACATATATCTAGACTTTAAAAAAAAAATCTATTTTCAGGCTTGAAATAATCTTTCCCCCTACATTAAAATTTAAGCATTGATTTCAGGAAGAAAATGATCTGCAAATAGAATAGGAATATTTAAAGCTTGAAGTTAATTTATATTTTTTAAATCAACCTAGAAATAGGTTTAATAATCTTATGTTTGGTTTATGGTAATCTTGTAATTTGAAATACTACATTAATTTGACTATATTAAAGATATCTTCACCTGCTAAGATGGGATTTTTTTTTACAGTTTAGGTTATTACTTTATCTATATCTTTGATTGCAGTTGTCAAAAAATACAATGCTACCACTAGCCACTAAAACAAAATTGTCTACAATAGTTTAATTGTCATTACAGCATACAATTATGGATACTGTAGCTATTTCCCTTCTTTAAAATCTACAGCATGACTGAAAACTTACTCATTCCCTTTACTGGCAATGTACGTGGCAGTTTCCTTTGTCTTCAATTTGTCTCAGATTTATTTTGCACATTTGCTCCAAGTCAAAAGAAAAAAAGCAAGAAAATGCTATGTTCTGATGATAACTTCCTGATGGGCTGGAGACAGAATGCGAGGAGCGTCTCAGTTCTAAGACAAAAGTTTTGAATTGATTAAACACTAATGCCTGTGTTTATCCCTTACTTTACAAGCGTCTTCAATTAAGCCCCCTTTGTGCTATTTTTCTGATGATGCATGGACTTCAGAGGCCGCAAATTGATCTGTTTGCAAACGTGTGCAATTTTATCCCATTTCGCTCAGGACATAGCGGACCACTGCCAAACAACTCAGAAAAGCACAATTCTAACACAATTTACACCAATTGAACAGATTTCTAAAATGAACTGTAAAATACTATAAAACATTAGCTCACAGTATGTAGGAATAAACACTCTCAAAGGACATCAGCAATTATGATATTTAATCGTGAGTGTTTAAAGTTTGAAACACTCCATGCCCAGTGAAATACATGGTGTGTGACCGATAGAAGAGGGCGTGTGTAAGCTTTTTTCCTCAATCCTGATGGGAAGTATCCGAGCAGACACCTCAAAGAAACAGCACTCTCTTGCACTTGATCAATACGTGAAGAACTCTTACATTACACATTAATCTAATAATCTAATCTAACTGGCAAGCTTTTAACATAAGAATGGGGAGGGGAGACTGTCGAGGATGGAAGAATAGTGAGAAGTACAAAGATTACCAGCACTGAAGTTTACATAAAAATCCAGCTTTCTTCACATGACAGAAAAGCTTTATAGTCTTTATATCTTCTCAATCATTTATCAAGTGCAATTTATTTTTATTCCATACAAACGGTGCAAAATAGAATGTACTCCTTCTATTAAACTGTATCAGAATGTTGTGTAAGTATTCACCACCCTTGAATTGTTCCACGTTTTCATCCCAGAATTGAAATGAACTTACATTTTTTAACTATATGATTTATTCAAAGTCTGACATTTGAAATTATGACTGTGAAAAAGTGTTTTTTTTAACAACAAAAAAAACCCAGAATTTTTTTAGTTGCATAGATTGAAGTATTTAACCACTGGGTCAGTGGGTCTACAGGATGTTCAAAGTTTGCAATATTTTCTTTTAGAACTAAACTCTTATTGAGACTTTTTGATAGCTCCTTGGTCTTCATGATGCTTTTTGCTCAGATATGTTCTCTAATCAAAATCTAGGGCCTTTAAGGAACAGGTTTCATGGCAGTTTAATTACACACAGGTTGATGTCAATCAACTAATTGTGTGACTTCTGATGGCAACTATATGCACCAGAACTTAAAACCTTTACATTTTTATTTAGAATTTTGCAAACTAAATTGATTTCCTCTCACTTCAATATTATGGCCTATATTGTGTAGATTCATGAAATATAATCCCAATATAATATAATCCATTTCAATTTCAGGTTGTAACACTAGAAAAGGAAAAGTTCAAGAAAAGTGATTGCTTATGTAAGCCACTGTACAAATTCAGCCCTCCTGATGGATCTCACACTGACAAGACTCTAATCAAAGGTTGCCTAGAATATATTCAAAATATACGTGTATGGATTTGGAAATACAGCAAGATAATTTCAGCAGACTATGTCAACATCAACAGACTACTGCTTGGTTGCATTTGTTTTTATCTGTCCAAACTGCTGAAGCATTAAAATGCAGGCTAAAAGTACACTGTAGTAATAACAGATTAAGATTTATCCTCAGCCCATTAGCTTGTGTTGACAGGAAAGGTGCTTTAAGCCACTTGCCAGCCATGTAGGACATATTGGTGCCGGGATCTTGTAAATATGTTTGGCTCATTTGATGACAAGAGGGTGCATTAGCATAGTTCTGGGTTTTAAGGTAAGTTCTGGTCATGTATTATCTGTAGTTAGGACAACCTGTCACTGCGTTCAGTTTCAGTTCAGTTTCACTCTTAAGACTTTAAGCTGTCAATTTAGCTATGAAACATGACTAGGTATATGTGCAGACCACTCTTATATTATTAGGGGGAAAAAAAAGGTTCAATCAAGAACCCTAAAGGGACTCAATGTTTCTATCTAGAACCTTACAGCAGTGTTTCTCTCAAATAGGAAGTTAGGAATCCTTAACTATTCATTTTCCTAAGAGTTTTCTATCTTTGGGTCTACTTTGTATTCAATTACACTGCCTAAGATCATCGTTGGATATGATGTCCTCCTGTCCTCTATTCAGATGTTTCATTGGTCTGCCACATTCATTCTGGAGCCCCAGTGTCCTAGTCAGCGCTCGCCTGCTGAGATGGGGACCCACACACTCATGCAGGAGCTGGGCTCTTTGCTGAAGCACACCAAGCGTTTATGTCAGGAGAGGGCAGCCGAGATTCGCAGACGCAGCTACTGTGTGGACTACAGCTGGCTGGCAGTGATACAACAGAAGCCCTCATACGAGATCATGCCTGGAGAGCTACTAGAGCTTCAGGAACTCTGCTTAATGATCCCTCCCTCTCAGTGTGGCCCTGTAATTCTCAGGTGGGTCATCAAGTTTGTTGATCCATGAATGTGTGATAGTACCCATTGCTGTGTATGTGAGTAGATGATAAAGATAAGACAGATATGAAATAAGACCCTACATATAAACCCTAAACTGATTTTCCACTAAATGGACAACTGAAACTGTCACAATGACAGTAAATTTGATCAAAATGAATTAAATTTATGTCTTTGTTGTAGTTGGTACTAACCAGTTGTGGGTGTCCATGAGCTAAGGTATGTGAAAGAGGACAGATAGCACTTGCCTCCGAATATGTTACTCTGCCCTGTGATGCAACATGAGCAGCACATCTTAGCCTTCACCCTCCCCAGTTGGTAGCTGTTGTATGATAGGGGATAGAGCTTGATGATGGGTGAGATTTGAAAACAAAACAAAAACTGGTGAGAAAATGGGGGGCCATCAGCATGATGGCCAACTACTGGGGAAAAACATAGGTCAGAAATCAGGTCAATTTGCACTGAAAACAGTCATTCATATAAAACATGTATCAGGGCAAAGGGACAGTTCCATTTTAACCAGTTACTTAAATAATAGTGATTATGAAATTATAGCTATTTTTGAAAGTCTTAAAATTCTGCTGCCACAGTTCACATCCCCTATATATTGTTTTCACTGAGCCTGATTGAAATAAAAAATAAAGAAGTGACAGTTCTATTACCTTGATCATCATACAACTGAAATCTTTGTTATTGGACCAGTGACCAATGGAAAACACAGAATTATAGATGTCTGGTTCCAAATATTCAGGGACTTTGTGCAGTGTGAAAGAAAGCCCATAGTGTTGGATAGACATAAGTTATGGTTCTCATGCAGGACCTACATTAGACATGAATGAATAGATGATCAAGTGCATCTTCATTCTGATCCTGCTATATGCGGACATCTCATGGCCTCTGTGACCTACCTGTTCTTATGTTCTGCACAGACTCAGGAAGTTGGTATCAAAGTTGGAACTGGAGGTGACAGAGGTGCCGCAACTCTTCCGCCTGGTACTGTTTGACCGTTTGGACGAGCAGCATGAAGACTTAACATTCAGGGAGAGATCTCTGCGAGCTCGAGCCATCTTCTGGAGCCAGCATCGTAGCAAGAGTGCCTCCTCTATTGGCCTGTCCTCACACCAGTGTCTCAAAAACCACTGAAGGAAAAGCAAAGCTGGGCAGGACAGAGAGATGCTGTGTGAAGAGGATCAGGCCTGGGGCAAGGATGAAGAGCTTGAAGTGGTGGTCCCACTTCGCCGGAGAGTCCGAAGCATGCCCGATTTCAGTTCCATAGATGAGAGTGCACAAACCTGACATAATTATGGCGTGAAATACACAGTATATAGATATATACACACTGATAATATAATGATAATATCAGAGAAAGTGAAAAGAAAATGAGTGCATACTAACTTTCATACTTCTTTAGCTGTGGTGCAAATGTACATAAAAAGACTTTACATTCTCTCCAGGTTTATCTACAATACTGTGTGAAATGTAGTTTCATTCCTGGCACAGGTTAGCTGCTCAAAATTTAACAAAGTGTATCAACGTTAAACAGCCTACAGAATAGATCAGCTGCTGATACACTCTGGTCCAATCAAAAGGCATGGAATGGAAATGCCTTACTCTATACTAACCGCAACCACAGAACATTATTTGTCAAGATTGTGCTGAACAAAAATAATATAAACCTGATGAATTTAGAAGATGAGAAAAAATGAAAAGTATGAATCAATGTGTGCATAAACACTTCTTATCTATAGATTCTGGCATCTGTAGAAATTGTTTTAAAAGTGTTATGGGGTTCAGTGTTTTAGTTATATAGTATCCACATGTACAGTCACATGAAACACATTGACCAATAGTAAGTTTATTTTCACATAAATTATTTAAGATACTGATCAATATTACATAAAATTTATTGTTGGAATGTAAAATAGGTTATGTGATCTAGTTTTAGAACAAACAGAAATGCCTGTAATTCTGAATCTATCAAAAATTACTGACCAGAAGTATAAAGAAGCCAGGAGAAGTTGTTATTACTCTTTAAAAATGGATTACCTGCAACAGTCAAGAAAGAAAGTGGCTGTAGACAGTGAATATTTTCGCATGAAGTCTAACAGGGCAGAGAGGATCAAAAAAGAAACTAAAGTTACTTTAATTATTTGTTCAGGCCACCTCATTGACCTCCTGGATTTTTATTCTCTGGTTCACAGTACAGCTGTATGTTTTAGGAAGTGGAATGTCAGTGTGAACAATGAGTTAGTGTCTACTTCCTTAAATTTTAAACCCTAAAATTGCACTTTATAATATGAATTGGATATCGGATGTAAACTTTCCTGCCATTTCATCTATGGTCCTAATGTATTCACTAAAATGCAGTCATTTCTATAACTTTCATGCTAATGGAAATTAGCAAACTGTTCATCTCTTCCAATAACACAATCTTCATTAATGCCATGAAGCACTATTGTCTCAATAAAGTCTTATTTGATTTGGTGCTGCAATATGACCCTTCTTGCATATTCCTGAAGTAAATATTATGGCAAATATGGGTATTTCTTTAAAATTTATTTCTAGCATATCCTTCTTCCAATTCTGGCCAAATACAATGTTTTTTTGGCTAGTTTTAAATGAGGCACAATTAACACAGTGCCCTATTTAAGATTTTTGCCCAAGATCACTGCCTCAGTACAAATATGGCTACCAAATCACACTGCAAAAATGCCTGAGACGTAAGCACCAGTAACACGTTATTCATATCATTCTCAAAGCCAAATGATCATTAAAAAGGATTAATGAAACAAGCTAATTACAGCTGAAATGGTGTGACTACCCTTTCTTCTAATCTAAAGAAGTGCAGTGAGAATAAACCAAATTCTATAGGCCACAAAAAAAAAAACCTTGCTGCCAGTATCACCAAGTTACTTTAGTAGTTTCAAATAACACTGCTCCTGATCTAAAAGTGCAGATTCTGTAAAATCACTACTCTACCCACAACAAAGCTGAAGGAACCTTACTTTATTTTACATTTTAACTCCCTACTTCTTCGTTCCTGTGAAGAAATTGTTCTTCTTAGGGACTCCTGAATTGTCACATTGTCCATAGTGTTCAGGCCAAGAAAATTACAAAGATGAAGAAAAAAACAATGAGGATAAGGAAAATTTTGACGAGCAACCAGCGATTGTTGGAGACGGACTGAAAGTACTTGAGAATTTCTGTATGAGCCAAGTCCACATTGAGCTGAGTGTCTTCTACATTAGCATCAATCCTGTAACAAGGAGGAGAAGATAAAAGGATTAAAAATGATAGGAGGATACAAGATTAAAACACCTAGCATCTTTGTGTATTCCAGATTCAGCAGGTGTCACTAGGTTTCTCGTGCCTTCTTTTCTCTTACCTGTGAACGATCTCTTCCTGCTCTTTCACCATATGGGCCAACTGCTGGAAAATAGATCCCAACTCTACGATAGTAGTCTCTATGTTTTGCATAGTGTTTGCTCGGTCCTGAATAAAAGACTCCTGATGACACACACACACACACACACACACACATACGTATTAATAAAACAGACTAGCTTAATTATATTAAAAAAGTCTCAACTAGTAGCTTTTGCTACCTTATAATGAATAAACTATTATACTATGAACTACCTTCTCATTGAGGAGTAGCATCTGCTGGCTGGAACGCAGATCCATGTCTATGGAGATATCTGCTTTGTTGGAACTATCCTGCAACAACACTGAATTGCCTGTTGTGAAATTAAAAATAAAATATAGTTGAAAGCAGCGACTCATGGATCCAAGCACCAAGGGTGAAGCAACATTGGTTGGCATGTTAATTACATGAGGAACACTGCATTAACACACAACAGAAATATCAGCTCCATCACAAGATGGATTGTGAATAATTAATTAACACACTCTGTTTAAAGTATTTCCTATTTTAATTAACTGTGTTGTGGTGGCATTGCCATTTAACATATAACCAATAACATAAAAATTCTGCATTTTCAAGGTTGTCAGTCACAATATTGAAGTGTGATGGATTCCTATAAGATTAAAATATATTTTTTAAATATAATATACATAACCCTATGTTATATTGCCAGTTAGTGGTACTATGACAATGTGTCAGTATAAACATGTGGGTGTAATTACATTTGGTTATAGAAAAGTTCATGCAAAATCTGAATCACATCCTAAGACATATAGGCCCTATATGTCTTAGGATGTGACTCAGGGGAATTATTCCACACCTTCTCTTTGAACTGTGTCATGGGTTATTTAATTACATCACCATGGCACCACTGTTCAAAATGTTATCAATTCTTTTGCAATTCAACATCAGAAATTTCATTGTATAATGCTGACGAAATCTGATTAACTTTCTACATTAGAGTATAAAAAGTTACTCTTGCCATGTGGTAGCGTAATGGCAATGAGTCACTAATCTTATCAGTATGCAACTAGGTCACCTCATTCAACATACTTTGTAATAATCTGATGAAATATCTAGGTTGACTATGGAAAAAAATATATTTTATAAGCATCACTTCCTGTAACCAGTTGGTGGCGCTAAGACAGTGCATCACTATTGGCATGTCCACGTGCTTATGCCTCATCATGCTTACGCCTACATATCTGCATTTTAAGACAACAAATATTTCTTACAAATTTGGTGCGTATAGGTGAAATTGGATACCCACATTTTCGAAAAATGTCACTGGGGCACAAGTGTCGATGCCAGTCTACAAGCATGTGTACATGACTGTTCCAGCATTTAACCTACATTTAATGTATGTGCCCAACATCGCATCATGTGAAGTGGAATAATGTCACACTTCCTGTTTGAACATCATTTGTTAATGTATTACCTTCACATGGCAGCACCATATGAGACTATTAAAATGTTTGCTTATTAAAGCACACTTCCTGTTGTCAGTTGGTGGCACAATAACAATGCATCACTAAAGGCATGTGTATGTGACGATGCCCCATCACTGCACATAGATATAAACTTTAGGCCACACTGCAAGATGTACAGTGGAATTATGCATCAATTCCTGTTTGCATGTAGTCACATGTTGATTGAGTGCATCTCCATGGCAACACGGTTTGAGATATCTAAAATCTCTTTGCAATTTAATATCTTGACATCATCCTGACTAACCTTGTATGAATCGGCTGAACCATCTAGAAAAAGTACTTAAAAGTTTGGTACAGAAAATCCAAAATGGCTGACTTATGTTAATGGACTTTGGAAATTGTGAAACCTGCCTCTCTTAAGAGACACATTCCTACTAAATATCATGCATGTTGGTGAAACTGGATGCCTGCATCCTTGGTACTTGTATATCCACCTATTTATTAGCTACAGGAAGGCCAATTGTAATACTGGAGCTTACTAAAGCTGGAGTCATGAATGGAGGAGGTGGAGGCTGGCGACTGAGAGAAATGCTCTTTCCTGCTTCTCTGTTGCTTCAGGTTCTGCAAAATTAATTAAAGTCTCTATTATTAGTGAAATATTCAGTAAACAATGCTCATTCATTTGTATCACGATTTACCTCTGTTCTCACTTCCAGAATGGACTTGAAGTCACTTGACATTGATGCTAATTTTGACTGGAAGAGACATAAAAGGCATTAAATGTCATCTCACTTTGCAAAATTTTTCCACACTTATTTAAGTCAGTAGATGTTTGGGAGGTGTTCATACCTGCAATGATACAACAATAGTATTGGAATGTGTTTGAAGATGTCTGCTATTTTGGCCATTTCTGGATCGGACAAGCTCCTGGAGTTGGGCTATCTGTTTATTCAGGCTGTTAATATCCTGAGCAAAAACAAACAAGCATACAGACAAATGTAACATGCAGAACTGAAAAAGGATTAGCTATGCATGCAAGACCATAAACCTATGTACCTGTTTCACAATATATGTCAACTCATCAATCTCCACTGCTTTGTCATCAAAGAGGGATTTCCGTTTGGCCACTGTCATCAAAAGGACAGAATGTCACAAACCTCAACATAGGACATGGATTAAGACTTGGATAATTCAAGTGGCTTGAACTGTTGCGCACACTTACATATTGTCAGCTTTTCCAACTTTGCAAAGGTGTTGCTAAGGTCCCTGCCAATTCTCCTACAGAAGACATAAGAAAAAAAATATTCTTATCACTCAGCAAGTGTATATTAGGAAGACACTAAGAGTTAAGGGAAGAAAGCTTTATTACTTACTTTGCCATGAGCGTGAAATCACTCCTCTGCCTGACAGCATTGTGAACTGGCTTAATGCCCTGTGCTCCATTCTAGTGGGTAAAAAAAGCAGTATGTAATTTATATAGCTCTCTGTTGTCTGTAAAGTGAATGAAAATAAAAACAAGCAAGCACTGTCCATCTCCCAAACCAATACCCTGCCTTGTATGCCTCATGAGTTGCCTTTCAATGAACAGGGCTAAGCCGGTCTGCCTTGGCTGGGAACAGGGATCATTTCAGCGGCAGACAAAATGTATAAAGGAAAAATGCTCAAAACAAATAAACAAACAAGATTCACTGAATAACTAAATAAAGTTTTTTTAAGGTATCTTTGAAATTAGATGATTATTACACATATGCCAAGAAAAACATTTAGGAACTACTAGGGCTGGCTAAAAAAAATATCGATTCTCCAATTTTAATCAAAATTCTTCAATTTAACAAACCGATATTGATTCGTGCTTTACTTGACAGGATGTAAATATTATCTGAAGTTCGCCTCTTGTCCTGAAGATGTCGCCATCTATCATGTCTTGACTTTTGAAAACGGTTTTATTTCTTAAACGTTTCAAGTTGTTAGTGAATTTCACTGTTGCACATTTACAATGGATTTTTTTTTTTTTTTTTTTTACAGTAATGTGCAGTTTGTGCAGTAAAAGTAATAAAACAATTGTGTGGGCCCTATTGTTAAAGCAATTGTGTTTTTCAGTAATATAGCCAAGTAGGATGATTTCAGTTACCAGCATTTATATTAAAATATGGATTCCATGTCTGCAAAACTAACATTTTAAATGAAATATTGATAACTTATTGATGCTGAATTGAATCAAACCCATATAAATATGAATTGAATCGAATCACCAAGTTGGTCGCAATACCCAGCCCCAGGAACTTACATACTTAATTTATTTTAGTAGGTAAACTCTGAAAACCAAAACCTTGAAATTATTCTTGTAATACTTAATCCACTTGATTTCTTCTAACCATGTGCCCTACATCACCACTCACCAAAACTTTTGCACTGCCCTTTTCTTTTTTAAGTTCCAACTTCTTTCAGAAACGTTGCTCTGTTTTCACTTTGGCTAATGGTTTCCTACATTAGCTAGAGCTGCTTACTCCATTAGTCTGTCCACCTCTCTCACCTCCTCATCGGTGCATTCTGAGCTTCCACTGTCATGCTAATACTCTGTCATAACTTAGCATAACCGCTGAATAGCTGCACTGCAATCGGGATGCTTGAGTCTCCACAACTTCTTAAAAACAAAAATGCATTTTACATTAATGTGACAATGAACCTCACTGCAAAATGGTGACTGGGGAAGAAAAACTCTCTCCTTCATTTTGAGGAGTGAAACTGGTTGCCACGTTTGATTTCTGTGACTTTTTTTCTCCCACTAAATGCCAGTCTAATGGTGCTAGCAATGTGACATCAGTGCGGCACACAGCTGTTAATTTCTTACAGGAACAATGTAGATATAACACCAAACTAGCACCAGAATCACGAAGCACATCATGAATATTTGAATAGAAACCGATTCTCTATATGTTTTAGGATTTGAGGTTTGTTTTATAACTGTGCCAGAATAACACCGTATAGCACAGAGGATCGAACAGTAATCCTGCTCACCTGTCTCCCCTGCAGTGACTTGCACACAGACTGAAACTCAGTGGTGCGGTCTCGGCAGGACATGCTGATGGAGTCTACAGAAGGAGCGAGGTGAAGAGGTACAGACAGTGGGTTCTCCAGCGGCTGGACCAGTTGGGTCTGGGTCTGTGAAGGCCCAGTGTAAACCCCTTCCTGGTTGCTCCTAGGAGTGTGGCGCCGGCGGGTGTTCATGAGTGCTGCTACACATCAGATAACTGAGAACAGGACCATCAACAAGTGGATACCATTTTACATCTAGGGATTATTAAAACGACCAGGAAAATGAATTAAATACCGGAAAAGCATTCAAATGTATTAGTATCTTCTGCACGGTCATGGATAAGAAATATCTATTAAAACCATCTTTATCTCCTGCATGGTCATGAATAAAAAATGCATGATATTCATTAGTACAGCTCTGAGCTGTAAGCTTGGCTGACCAGGGTGTAATATGCTAACCAACAGGTATTTGGCAAGAAGCATAAGCTAGCTAACTTCTTTCTCGCGTCAGCTTTTGCTAATTTTACTCATTTTGTAGCAATAATATATAACTACATCGTATAAAAACATTTCAAACAGACCAAATCGGTAAAAGAAATCAAAAGCTTTATACGGAGCTATCTGAATAATCTTCCATATAAGCTAGCTTGGTAAAACAGTAGACGGTCGGCTAAGTGAAATTCTAACAGCCGTTCTTCCAGAATAAATATTCTACATGCATTTTGAAGCCCAGTTTTAGACATGACAATACGACCAATTAAACTATTCAAATGTTTTACCAGACAGACCAGCTACTTCGGCTACTTTTCCTTTTGTTTGTTTGTGTTTTTTTTTTCTTTTCTTTTAGTATAGCTGCGTTATTAGCCGTGAACATCCGGGTTCTAAAACACACCGTGACGTCACTGCCACGTCTTCTTCCAAGTCTCAAGAGTATGTGATTTATATGCCCATAACGAATCACACAGTACTTTAAAATAATTATTGAGATCATTAAAAATATATTTCCATTGTCTTAGTTTCATATGAATTATAAAACGATTCCTTATTTGCTTCTGATATTTACATTTTTTTTTTGGTACACATTGAGTGTCCCAGGAAAAGAAAATCATCTAATAGTGAAGAATTCACAAATTTCTCAAAATAGACAATTAAAAAGCATAAACACTGTATATATGTATTGGAGAAAGTAAATTAGCAGTTAAAAGTGCGTCTTATATTCAGTTTTGCATTAAGGTGCTGTTATAATTGGTCTGGTTATAATATTTCACCTTATAAGATAAGATGTTCAAAATCACAACTGCTTACTTGATTATGATTAACTACTAACTTTCTAACGATGTAGAAACTATCTAGAACATTATCTGTGGTAAGTACAGGCTAATTATCAAAATAAGGAAATGATCACATACAGTGCATCCGGAAAGTATTCACAGTGCTTCACTTTTCCGACATTTTGTAATGTTACAGCCTTTTTCCAAAATGGATTAAATTCATTATTTTCCTAAAAATTCTACAAACAATACCCCATAATGACAACATGAAAGAAGTTTGTTTGAAATCTTTGCAAATTTATTAAAAATAGAAAGAAAGAAAGAAAGAAAAAAAACAAAGAATAGAAAACAAAAAAGAAAAAACTTAAAAGAACTTCTTTCATGTTGTCATTATAGGGTGTTTGTAGAATTTTGAGGAAAATAATGAGTTGAATCCATTTTGGAATAAAACTGTAACATAAAATGTGGGAAAAGTGAAGTGCTGTGAATACTTTCCGGATGCACTGTAGTTTACAAATAACTACATAAATTTGTAGGCCTACACTACTATTTTCCCCCTAATATAAATGATAAATAGCCTAAACGAATGCTAAATAACTTTTAAACTATTATCACAAAAAAAAAACCCTTTCAAGATAAGATGAAAAATCAAAAATGTTATTCATTTTCCTGACAGCAACATTGCTAAACCAATGGGGGGACAAAAACAAACGGTCTCTTTAAATTTGAATAGTTGCGAAACCATGCCGTGCGTCTCATGTATTCACCATGTATTCATACCAAGTGTGGCAATAAGCACTGAGATGTTATTTTTTTATAAAAAATAAAATGACTGAAAAGGAATATCTGGTGACAAATTAGTTACTGTTGGCTTTGCAGAACACACAACCACGCCTATAATACAAGCGATTTATTGATCCAGTGTTTAAATAGACTGTCTAGATAGTTTAACAGGCTATACAAAATAAACAAACAAATCAACAAACAAATAAAAAGATGAATAAATAAATAAACAAATTAATTAATTATAAAAATACAACCTTAAAGTAATCTTTGGCAAATTTTGATTTTTTAGATAACGTTACAGGAAAATAATTCTCGGAAGATAGTGCCTACTTAATAATACTAATATTAATAATAATACCTTTTATGGCAAACTTCCTGTTGTGACTCCATTAAAGAGCATTACAAGAACTTTCCCGGAAGTTTAAATTGTAGTTAATATGTAAAAGCAACCTTTTGCTAACGTTCCTTGTTAGTTGTCATATAGCCATAAGAACACATTGAGTTTCAAAGTGCCCAGAACATTTTAAGATAAGTGATGACTCTGTTAACCAAAACAGGACATTCATACAGCGTTGTGAAATGGTTGCCCAGGAGGAATAAAACTCAGGAGACCAAATGCTAACATCATGAAGAAAAACAAGAGCGACCGCAGACGATATGCCGGTTTCAAATCTTATACCAAACGCAACACACTGCTAGACCATGGAAAACATCTGATCACTATCGAACTCAATTTATTAATTTCATTAAAATAAAATATCAACACAGCAGTGTAAAGTACGTCTACATAATATATACCAATGCTAACTTAAAACACTTCATTCATTTTAAAAGAATATGCGCAGTGCACCATGGGATACATATAATTACTCCGCCCCCAACGGTCTCTCAGGTTATTTTTCCTTCGAAACACATTGGTCGTGTGGACCAAATAACATATGCTACAGACATGAAACTTGGTCATTCTGGTCACTGAGTTCCTAGAGGTGAAACTCAATAACAAATTGGACTGGTAAGACAATACCGAGGCCCTCTATAAAAAGGACAGGGCAGGATGTTCTTTCTGAGGCGGTTCATGTCCTTTATTGCAGGGGTCCCCACCCCCGGGCCGCAGACCGGTACCGGTCCGTGGGTCATTTGGTACAGAAAGAATAAATAACTTACATTATTTCCGTTTTATTTATTATCTGAGACTGAACGATGTTTTATTTGAAAAATGACCGGATTCTCTCCGTTACATACGTCTATGACTCACTCCTGACATGTCAAGACGCTTGTCTCGGTCACGTGATACGTTACTGCTAAAAATAATGGCGTCATGTTATGAGGACGCTGCTAATAAAGTTGCGATTTCACACTAGATTCACGTTTATAATATATATATCCATCCATCCATCCATCTTCAACCGCTTACTCCTTTTCAGGGTCACGGGGAACCTGGAGCCTATCCCAGGAGGCATCGGGCACAAGGCGGGGTACACCCTGGACAGGGTGCCAGTCCATATATTTTTTTTATTTTTTTTTTTATTATGCCACACCTTAAAGGCCGGTCCGTGAAAATATTGTCTGATATTAAACCGGTCCGTGGCGCAAAAAAGGTTGGGGTCCGCTGCTTTAATGTGTGCACTAGACTGCTACGGATGTTTTTTTATTTTTTATTTATTTTTTTTTTTATTACAAAACACAAGCATTCTATCAAACAAAAACAACATCAACACCTTCCTCCATCCATCCATCCACGCTCTCCGTCCTACGGATGTTTACGATGCTTTCCCTGACTTCCTTAATTACCACTGTGTAATACACCAACGTGGGGAAAGCCGTGGCAAACTACCCACTACTTCTGCCGAAATGCTTTGTGGATCACATCGATGAAATACATGGAGAGTGTTGACCCGTAAAG
>JAFFST010050889.1:70867-84934 GCA_022414735.1 Noturus placidus | reverse complement strand
CTGCCTTGTGCCCGATGCCTCCTGGGATAGGCTCCAGGTTCCCCGTGACCCTGAAAAGGAGTAAGCGGTTGAAGATGGATGGATGGATGGGATTAGTAAACCGGATAGGTAATGCGGAGCCAAGCCATGTAAAACCTTGTATGCCAACAACATGAGCTTGAAATCGACATGAAACCTGACCGGGAGCCAGTGTAATGACTTCAAAACAGGAGTGATATGGTCATATTTCCTGGTTCCCGTCAGGATCCGGGCGGCAGAGTTTTGAACATATTGCAATTTATTAATTGAGGTTTTAGAAACACCAGTTAAAACGGCATTACAGTAATCCAGCCGTGTGACCACAAATGAATTAATCAGCTTTTTAGCGACAGATAAATTTAGCATTGGGCGGATTCTGGCTATGTTTCTGAGATGAAAGAAGGATGCGTTTACAGTGCTCTGAACAAAAAAAATCAAAAGGGAGGCTGGTATAAAAAAAAATCACACCAAGGTTCCTCATCTTACTTTGGGTTTCCAGAATAGAGCCATCAAAAAACAAGGATAGTGGAGCCGCTTTGCGAATTTGATGACGGAAACCTATAAGTATAATCTCAGTTTTCCCACTGTTCAGGCACAGAAAGTTATTGTTCATCCAAGCTTTTATCTCAGAAACACAGTCAGAAAGAAAACAAGCATCAATGTTTTCACCAGATTTAGAGTGAATGTAGATTTGGGTATAGTCAGCATAAAAGTGATAACGGAGGCCAAGCGATCGCAGCAGATGCCCAAGTGGAAATAGATAAATCTTAAAGAGTAGAAGGCCTAGAACTGAACCCTGCGGAACACCAGTGAGTACCGAGCAGACCTAAAGCCACACATAGAAATAAAATTGGAACGGTCAGTAAAATAGGATTTAAACCAGCTTAAAACTGTCCCAAACACACCAAAAACATTTTCAAGGCCGGTAAGTAAAAGACCATGATCCACAGTACCGAAGGTGGCTCTAAGGTCAAGAAGAATAAGAAGAGAGGTAGCTCCAGAATCAGAGGCCATCAACAAGTCATTTGGTAACTTTGACCAACGCCGTTTCTGTGCTGTGAAATTTTCGAAAAAATGACTGAAAGGGTTCGAAGAGGTTATTGGCTGTAAGATGATTACAGAGTTGAGAGGCAACAACACGCTCAAGTATATTTGCCATAAACGGAAGATTTGAGATAGGACGGAAATTGTTAAAATCATCCATGGAGACATTTTCTTTCTTTGGTACTGGTGGAACAGCAGCAGTCTTAAGTACCCCTGGAACGACCCCAGTTTCCAATGATTCATTTATAATGCTGAGGATTGTAGGGCACCAAAAAAAAAATCACAATTTAAACAGATTTGTAGGAATTGGATCCAGCAAGCAAGTGGTTGATTTCTCCCTTGTGAGAGCCTCAGAATCAAGCAGTGAGAAATGAGTGAAAGAAACACCAGTGAACCCAGATGGAGAAAGGAGTGAATGCGAGTTATTTATCCGGAACGTTACGCAAATGCAAAAAAAAACCCTCACTACACTGACTTCAAACTCAGAATGAAACCCCACCACAGTATGAAACTACAAAGACTTTTTCTGATATCCAAACTACAGTGACATTTAGTCGGAGTCACTTCTTGTAGCATAAGCAACATGCTGCTAGATAATGGGAAACAGATCATAAAGATTCAATATAATTCAATTTAGAGAGGGAATTACCATACAACATAAATCAAACATTATAAAAAAGTCTTTGCAGTCTTCAAAATTATATCTACCAGATGAATTTAAAATACTTAATTTATTTAAGAAACAAACAAACATCAGCAGTACACCATGGGATGCATAGGCCTATTACCAGAAACTACTAACAAAGTCATATACATATTTAACACATTTCATTATAGTAACTTAACTGGGTCAAAGTTAAATAAATGTTCCAAGATGTTAAAAATAGCATTTTTATAGTTATTTGGAGAACAAAAATATATATATTTGCCTGATACTTTAAGTATAATGAACAAGGTCTGCATTTATACATCTAAATTTGTATGTTTATGACTGTAAGGAAATTCTCTTATATCATGTACGCTTATATTATGAACTATATTAAGACACCTTGGATATGGGGAATACTGGGTTAGAGTTTCTTTTTGTGAGTCTCTGTGTTATCAAATACCTATGATGAATGTATATATTTTATTACCTCTTTGAATAAGCTGATCAACTGCCATCCTTTAATATAGCTGAAACATGTAGACTTATTTTGTAGTATGACCCTGTGCACTGTGTGTTTTTTCTATCTGTTGTTATCAATGTGTATAAATACTTCTGCTCTCTATGAATAAAGTGGGATGACTCTATGAGCATGCATATGTCAGTGTGTTCATTTTAGACCTCCCAGGCCTGAACGCTCTACAGTAAACCATACTTTCTAAAAGTTAATAGAATTAGAAGTACTGTAAATAATTGTAGAACAGGCTAAGAAGGCATGACAGATGATCTGAATGATATAATCTGACATTCCTGAGATACATGGAAATCTAACAATGAATCATTATATGCTCAAACTTCATATTAAATAAACTCTTATGTTGTATAGACCCAAGAATGATCTCAGATAGTGAAAAATATCAGAAATATCAAAAGAAGGCTAAACAGAAAGACATTTAATAATTAATGAGAATCTAAGATGAGGTCTAAGAACTCATGAGTTTTTGCATCATGATTTTAACCCGATTTTATCTGTTCTCCCCTTTTTGTAAATGTATGAATATGGGTTCACTCTCACTCTTATATTACACAATATAAGATCTTTTAAAATATATTAAATACCAGCATACCATTACTTATTTAAATACTGAAACCAGCATTTAAATATTTTAAATACAGCAAAATAATTTAAAAAATGTAACAAAAATGAAGTTTAACATGGTTAAATTATGCATCACAAAAGGATCAGTCTAATTCTTATTATTCTTCTGGCACCTGTAAAAAACAAAAACAAAAAACCACACAAAACAGGTCAAGGAGTTAATTAATACATTATCTTCTAATAAAACTGTGCAACAGAAATTTAAAATGCAACAAAACATAACTGTTGGTTTAAGGTGATATATTTTTATATTATGTTGTTCAGTAAATTATATACAAAATAATTCTGAATCTGAATGTCATATATTCCAATTTAACATTATGAAAGTGATTTACCTGCATTGGCATCGAGTGTGCTTCAAAAATGGCAACTTGATTATTTCATATGTGCCATTAGAGTAAGTGCGGAGCACCTATTCAAAAATATCACAAGAATGTGGTTTAGCTTTAAAGAGAGTTAATTATGAGATCAGAGTCAATATGATCTAAAGAATCATAACAATTTCTTTCCAGTGATATATCTTGTTGCTGAACATCACTCATACCTCCAAGTTGACTGTCTCGGTTCTTTTAGGAATACACATTTGTTCCTCGTCTGTACAGCAGCCCAAACACCGTTGCAATGGCACGCAACGAGGCACAATGTTGTATTGTATCTCGTCCGGAAATTCATCATAAACATTGATCAAAGATTCTCGAGGTTGGCAGCCACTTTGCTTCTTAAGGTCTTCCAGGGTTGTCCCTGAAGAATACAAGGAAGGGGAAATTCAGTTTCAATGTAGAAGCACTGAGTTGTAATCACATAAGGGAAGTGGTGGATCAGTGGTTAAGGGTTATTAATCAGAAGGTCTTGTTCAAATCACCATCAAACTGCCATAGTTGGGTTATTGTAATATGTTTATACTGTATTTTAACGGGAACTTTGGAGATTGTACTTCAAAGTCGAGTTTTGTTGTTGCTTCAGTTGTGTTGCCATAGATCAGTGCTTCAAATGGTAGGGACAGATGGCATGAATCCATGCACTAAACCTGCCTTGTGTCAACAGTTCGCTATTTTTGTGTTGGTATTGGTGTAATGGTGTGAGTAATGGTTTTCTTGGCACACATTGGGCCCCTTAATATGAATCAACAATCATTTAAATGGCACAGTCTATCTGAATATTGTTTCTGACCACATGCATCCTTTTATGGACACAGATTATTCAATTTATAATGGCTACTTCCAGCAGGATAATGTGCAATGTATAAGTCATCTCAAATTGGTTCCATGAACATGACAAAGAGTTCAGTGTACTTCAGTGGTCTCACCTAATATGAATACAAAAGAACACTTTTGGGAAATGGTAGTACGAGAGAGTCACAGCATGCAGATAACAAAACTCTTAATTTTCTGAGCTGACTTTACCTGTTTGTAAGTACATCCATATGAATAAATTGTTATATAGCAGTGTTTATTGCTGCAACATTGTAACTCACTTAATAATTAGTGTTTCTGTTTGTTCAATCACACTGACAGTAATGCTATCTTCTGCTTGTATGGCTTTGGGATTATTGATGCTGTATAATGGAAGTAAAGATTCCATAATTACTGGAGTACAAACTGCAACAACAGTAACACGTGAGTACCTTATATTAAGACAATGCAAAAATGATAACATTTTATGATATTAAGCCACAGTACCAGCTAGAAAATCTCTTTAATTACACTATATTGTATTAGTACTCTACATATTGTATTAGTTCCCCAAACCAAAATAGAAACTCAATGTGTAATGTGTAAGTACCTTTATTAGAAGTCTCCATGGTATCCTGATTGTAGCCCTAGTTGAAGAGAAGAGAGAATACACATTTAATTTGACATGAGTAATTGATTAAAAAAAAAAAAAAAAACCCCACACACACACACACACACACTTTAGTGGCTAGCATGTTCGCCTGACACCCCCAGAGTTGGGGGTTCAGTTCCCACCGTGGCCCTGTGTGTGCGGAGCTTGCATGTTCTCCTCGTAGCTAACATTAGCAAATTTTCTCATAGGACTAGCTATCTAGAAATGTTCATTTGTATTTTAACAGTAAGCATTTATTTTGTAATTTATTGTTAAATATACAGTCAGGTGAATAATTAAGTACACTCCATGTAAATTGTTGGCTTTTTTGACATATTTGAACAAGCAAACATTTGATAATCTTTGAAACAGTGCCTATTAATGAAGTTGATATACTTGAACAAAAGCACATGGAAAATTAGCTTTCAACTATTTACACAACAGAAATATCAACAGTGATATTCGTCTGTGGGAAAAGTAAGTACACCCTTGACCTCAGAAACTAGTATTTCCCCATTTAACAGAAATAACTTCTTGTAGGCATTTGCATAATTGTCCACCAAGCTTGTTGGAATTTTTTACCACTCTTCCATGCAACATTCTTTCAGTTGCAAGATGTTTGAGGGTTTTCTTGCATGTACTTCCTGTTTCATACCCCCCCAACATTTCAATGGGATTCAAATGTGAGCTTTAACTAGGCCATTCCATAACCAGCCATATTTTTTTTTCTTTTTGAGCCATTACTTGGTGGATTTGCTAATGTTCTTAGGATCATTATCCTGTTGAAAGATCCACTTTCGGTTCAACTAAAATTTTCAGACAGGTTGCCTCACATCATCTTCAAGTAATCTTTGATATGATGTAGAATTCATAGTTCAATCAATTAATGCAAGCTGTTCAGTCCCTGAGGTAGCAAAGCAACCCCAAACAATAACATTTCCACCACCATGTTTCACAGTTGATATGAGGAATTTCTCCTGAAAAGCTGTCTTTGGTCTGCAGCGAACAACTCTATCTTTGATTCGTCTGTCCAGAGCACAATATTCCAAAAGGCCTGCTCTTTGCCTATATGCTCACTGGCAAACTGTAGTCACAAAGGCTTTTTCCTGGCATACCTTCCATTCAGGTCAAATTTGTGTAATCTCTTTCTGCTTATAGAAGCATGCACTTTAACTTTGACAGTTGAAAAACTTTGTAGCATACCTATAATTAAATTTTGGGGTTCTTGGAGACTTTGTTTTGCATCAGATGGTCTGCTCTTGGGATGAATTTTGCTTGGACGGCCAGTCCTGAACAAATTGGCAGTCTTTTGAAATGTGTACCATTTGTATATTATTCTCTTTACAGTGGATGTATTTAAAATAATGTGTAGCTCTTTTTAAATCCCTTGCCAGACTCATAAGCATCCACCTTTTTTCTGAAGGCCTTACAGAAATCTCTGATGACACCACACACCTCAATAGCAAAGAGACACTAGATATGAGGGGTATAAATAAGGCAGGTTCCACCTGCATTCCCTAAGCAGGTTCTAATCACTGGCACCCAATATTGAACACCTGATTCTAATTTTATGGATTTGAAGGTGTGATAAATGTAGGGGTGTACTTATTTTTTCCATGTAAGTGATCTGGGGTTTTTTTGTTAATTTAAATTGTGACAATTACTACAAAAAGTGTCAATGTTCTGTATCATTTGATAGAGGGGTCCACCTTTATTAATAGGTACTGTTCCAAAGAGGATCAATTATTTTCTTGTTCAAATGTGAAAAAAAACAACAATTTCAGTGGGGTGTACTTGTGTACTGTAGCCATCAATATTACATAAAATTACTCGAGTTTGATATCTAATCTTAGCTAGAATCAGACTATCACTACCAAATGAACTAGTTAAATTTGTAGGAAAGTGAGAGATTTTGTTTTTGCCCAAGTGGTTTCACTACGTTGAACCTGGGAAATAAATCTGGTGCGAGTGTCACAGCTTTGCAGATTTCCTAACATTCCCAGATGAGACCCCATAGTGCTCACTTCCAGAGAACTTGTGTAGTTCCTTGGAATACTAAACTCAATAGTCAAATCCATCAAACTAACTGAATCCAGCCAATGAACAAGAGGGCTAACAGTTGCTTCAAGAAACTGACGTTACTGGTAATTAACCATTACCTAACATGAGTCGTATTTTTATTAAAGCAAGTGGGCATGCAAAAAAAAAAAAAAACGACATGAGAATTTTTTCCATTCAGACTCACTACTATGAGGCAAATTATCACTTTGTCCTTTTGTTAGAATTTTATAGATTTGTATGTGATTAGAAATTGTGTAGTTTTATAATGTGTTTTTAATTGTATTTTAAACATGCATAGAAGCTGCTTTATTCTATTCAGGGTTGTGATGGATACAAAGCCAATCCTAATAACACTGGATGCAAGGCAGGAGAATTCAGCCTGATTGGGATGCCAGTCCCTTCACCAGGCACCATCCACACACACCCACCCACCCATGTAGCTAATCCACCAGCCTATGTCGAGATGTCATGTAATCAGGGTAATCAGACCGATACAAGTGCAGTTAAGGTTTTTCTTGAAGAGAGGCAGGCATATTAGCTACATGGGTGTGTGTGTGTGTGTGTGTAAAAATCTCTTACAGAGTTTTCCCCCCAAGGGCGGTTTGGCGCTTTTTTTCCCACTGGGAAAAATGTCCACACAGAACTCATAATCCCAAGGCAGGCATTGACTTAGTAATAGGGCATACAGGTGGATAGCAGGTGGTGAGTCAGTGATGGGCTCGCCGGGAACAGATGGCTGAGCTGGCAGATTTTCGCCATATTTATTAGTCAGAAACCTTGCTTGGTGGGCCGTCTCGTCAGCCTGAGGCTGGAACATGGCTTGGTGGGCCGTCTCGTCAGCCTGAGGCTGGAACATGGCTTGGTGGGCCGTCTCGTCAGCCTGAGGCTGGAACATGGCTTGGTGGGCCGTCTCGTCAGCCTGAGGCTGGAACATGGCTTGGTGGGCCGTCTCGTCAGCCTGAGGCTGGAACATGGCTTGGTGGGCCGTCTCGTCAGCCTGAGGCTGGAACATGGCTTGGTGGGCCGTCTCGTCAGCCTGAGGCTGGAACATGGCTTGGTGGGCCGTCTCGTCAGCCTGAGGCTGGAACATGGCTTGGTGGGCCGTCTCGTCAGCCTGAGGCTGGAACATGGCTTGGTGGGCCGTCTCGTCAGCCTGAGGCTGGAACATGGCTTGGTGGGCCGTCTTGTCGGCCTCTTTAAAAACCTTTAACAATGTCAATTGTTACTTTTTTTTTTAACATTTTTTTAGTGTTAAATATGCTTTAGGCTTCATCACATCACATCACAGATTACATGGTTTATCAAGGATAAAAAGTCCAAAAGATGAATAAAGTTCTTATGTCAGCGAGTTCCCAAATCAAGCACTCAAGTGAAAGGAATATGTTCTGGTGGGATTTCATACCACTGCTATGTGGATGACACTCTCTTTCTCTCCCTCAGACACACATGTATCCACTCAGATTTCTGCATGTCTGCCAAACATTTCATCATAGATGGCAGCTCATCAGCTGAAATTTAATCCCAGCAAAACTGAACTGCTGTTGATCCCAGGTGATTCATCCCCAGGTCAGGATCTTATGATCTCCCTGGAAAACTCTCATCTTCGGTCACTCAGGCAACCTTGGTCAATCAACTGTCCTTTTCCGCTCACATTGCTAATCTGACATGCTCATGTCGATTTCTCCTTTACATCATCAGAAGGATTCATCCATTTCTATCCACACAGGCCACTCAGGTGCTTGTTCAGTCTGTTGTCATTTTGAGACTGGACTGCTGTAGCTCACTCCTGGTAGTGCTCCCTCTGAGCACCACTCGCCCTTGTTTTCAACCTCCCGAAGTTCACCCACACGACCCCATTGTTATGCTCTCTCCACTGGCTTCCTGTAGATTTAAAACACTGATGCTTGCCTAAAAAAGCCAGAAACAGACCAGCACCCACTTTGCTCACAGCACTTATCACACCCCGCACTGCACCATGTACCTGCCAATCCTCTGGCACTGCTAGACAGGTCCCACCATCTCTCAGGGTACAAGGAAAGCATGGATCAAGACTCTTCACTGTTCTGACATCTAGGTGGTAGAATTAACTACCCCTTGATGTCTGAACAGCTGAGTCATTGGCAGTCTTCAAATGACATCCAAATACCTACCTCTTCAAGAAGTACTTAAATTAGCACTTTATATTAAAAAAGGGTTGTTTCTTACTATATTACCTTCCCAGCAGAGTTTTTAGACTGATCGTATTTTAAGTCAGTGACATAGTGAACCAGTATCAGAATGTATTTATTGATAGAGACTTCAAAGCACTTTGCTAGTCACTCTGGATAAGGCTTCTGCCAAATGCCATAAATGTAAAGCAATACAAGTATGTATATTAAATAAATGTAATGTGTATATAATATAAATTATAACTATATTTAACCATGTATTGCATTGAATATACGTATTACATGAGTAAAGTACAAATATAAACTAAGTATAACTATATTACGCTGAAGACAGAATGTAAAATAAATATTCATGTAAACTTTACATGAAGTGTAAAGTGCAGTCTGTGCATTACAGTGCAGCGATATGTGGATTGCACTTTAATGCCTAGCTATAACCATGTGCTGCTGTTTAACAGCCTTATGGCTTGAGAGGAAAAAAAAATAATCTCTCTCTGAATCTGTCTGCTGGAAGAAACTGGTACAAGCTGGTTGTGGCTCATGGGGTTGGGATCCTTTATCATACTTTCCATATACTTCTCTAATTTATGTTGTACATTCAAGGTTTTCATTTGACTCACCCTCATACATTTTGAACAAATTAAATATCTTAATACAAATATTGAAATAATGTTTGTTGCTTAAAATTAAATGAACCTTTTTGCAACAGTTCCTTAAAATAAATTTCTCCAACAACAGATAAATAATATTAATAATAATAAATATTGAGCCAATGCATTTCTTTCCCTATACACTGAATACATTTGGGTTTGAGATCAAAAGATGAATATGAAATGATAGAGCAGAATTTCATCTATTATTTAATCATATTTACATCCAAAGGTGTTAAACAACTTAGAACATGGCACCTTTTGTGGCAGACCAAATATTTAGGCAAGCAAAAGTAAAGGTACAGATAGTCTTAAAGTAAATTAAAGTGAAGAACACTTAATACTTGGTTGCATACCCCTTGTTTACAAGGATTATCTTTCTGTGTCAATCAATGAATGCCCAAGTAAAAGTGAAGAAAGGCATTTTTGGACTTCTTGGATTCAAGAGTTTGCATGGTGCAGGTATGATCACACACAGAAAATGTTTTGTGACTTTTGTTCCAAAGTGGGCAGAAAAATAGCAGCGAAAACATTTAATTACCAGAATGAACTATTTCAAAAAGGAGACAAAAGCATAAAAATCTTATGATTATGTAAAAACACCATTAACACAAGCAGTGTCTCATTCATGTGAAGGAGCTAAAAATAAAATTCAACAATGCCTATATGATTGCAAGTGAATAGCTTCCTTTCACCAAATTTACTTCTCAGATATTACTACTGAAGAAAAATTAACTGAATGTGTGCAGTACGTATGACAATGACAGCACGTGCTTTGAGCAGAATTATCTAGAGAAGATATTGCTTGTCCTAACAATTTTGGCTGTTCAGTGTGAACATGGCTTTTTAGCTCAACACAGGATAAAATAAAAAGTACGCAATTCAACCATGGAAGACTTGATCAGGATCAGCACAGAGGGTCCATCATGCGAACAGTTTGATCCTGAACAATGTGTCAAATGCTGGCTTTCTGCAAAACAGAGGAGGAGGCCAAACTACACTCAATAGCCAAGTGATGCTGATGTAATTATGATCAGAGACATGGGCTCAGATTTTGTGTAAAGAACAATTCTTTGTGACTGTATACAATTCTGAAGTTGAAAAAGACCTTCAGTTTCCACTTTACGTGAACTTGGATGAAAATGCTGACCTTGTAAAAGGAGGCCAGATGTACACACATGAAAGGATGAATGAAAGTAAGTGATTAAAATTAAAAACTTAAACATAAGTTAATTCTTATTCTAATATTGGTGTGCGAGTTTTTTGTGGTATAGGAGCAAATGCCTCCTTAATCGATTTTTTTTTTGTCTGGAGCCCTGCTTGACACAATATAGACAACTGCATGACTATAGTTTAATACAAATGTATTCATTTTATTAAAACATCCAAACGTTGAACATGTTTTTAAGCTCTAAAATAAACTCAGAATAAAAGTATTTTAGATCACATTGTATTTCTCCTGACTTTATTTACATATGTGACCTTGAAAATAATCAGATTACATTACTTTCCTATTGTGATACTTGGATTACATTACTGATTGCATTTTTTAAAGTAATTTGTAACTGTAAAAGAATATATTTGTAAAGTAACCCTCCCAACCCTGGACATTATATATAGCTATGACATTACTTTATTTTATTATGTCATTAGTTTAACCTACCTTAGATTTGTCACCTCTACACGTTTGAAGAGGCAGAGTGACAACAAGAAGCAGCCAAAGCAACACCTGCGACATGATCACCAGCTCCAAACAAATGAGATTTCAGATTGAGTGAGATCATTAGTATGAGAGATGCTCATATCGAAAAGTAACGTAGGTTTCCCTTCACAGGACTTAGTCAGCGATTGCTGAGCTTCAACCTCACTACTAAGCAATCTGTCAAACTACAGCCCTGCCCTATGCTGTGCTCAGTATCATGTCAGCAGTGTAGTACACAAGGTTAGATACCAGGACAGTGGTTAATTAACCTGATTTATTACTTTGCCGTGTAAGGAATTTTATTTCTCCGTGCATGCGTATTATTTTCTAATTGACAGGTTGCCAGCCTTTGTCCTGGAATACTCTGTACTGAGGTTTCCTTGCCTCAAGCTAATTAGCTTGGATTGAACTCCACTCTTTGATTAAACACTTTTCAGCATCTATACGCCCCATAAGGCATGGAAGTGTTCTTCTTCCTCCTCTTATTATTATTAATTATTATTGCACAGAAGCCCTTTAGTGATTCATTTCCTTTGTCCACTGGTATTACTTCAGTGGAAAAAAAAACCCTCTGCATTTGCACTGTATGAGACAATGGCAAACAATGAACCTCTTTTGGAAAGAATGAATATTTCCCTTTCTGAATATATAAAACATGGGAGTATCTTTTTCTGTAATTCATCTCTGACTTTGCATTTGCAGTTTTTTTTTACCCCCCCCGAGGATAATATCAACCTTTTTAGTCTAAGTCAAAAACTTCAGAGACAGAAAGTTTAGTAGATATCAAAAAGTAAATAAACTTTATTGAAAACCAACAAAGTGTGACCGTCTGCAGAGTGCTCCGTACATACACATACATGTCCTTATATACGTTTTGGAAATAGTAATATTATCCCTAGGTGGGGCATTCAAGTTTTCTTTCCGGGAACAAACCAATCCCTTTTGCCTTAATTAAATATTCATGTCTATGTGATATTTTAAATTTGTGGAGCATGTTGTTTGAGCAGTTAGTTGTTTTTATAGAAAAGGTTTTATGAGGACAAGGTTTCTTCCTTTCTACAAGAAGATGGTTTCACTCAGGCCTGTGTGTCCTGTCCTTGAACCACACTCCCTTCCTGAGACCTTCTTCCAGCTCCATCGGCACCTGGCTTCAGAGTTTTCTCCCACAAAAGTGAATGCCTAATGTCAATTTATTGCTGTGCAGAAAAGTGCCAGCTGGTACAGAAGAACTTTTGTTGTACTGTAAGACATGGCATTCATCCAACTCAAATCCACTCAGAATATAACTTGATCAACCCTTGTTCTATGGATTTAGATTATTCTTTTACCTATTGATTATATGTATAGATTATGCCTTTATACCAATATTGATCATTCGATTATGCTTAAGTAATAATTTTGAATGTTGGTTACATATTGAGTACACTTCATTAACATATTCAAAGGTTAGTTAAATATATTGATTACATCTCATAGATATTTTCTGTATATTTTCTATTTATTTCCCTCCTCTGGGGCTTACTAAGCCCCACCTTCCTTGAGAGAGTAAGTTCACGATCCAGTCCCTTCATTTACACGAACTAGTGATCAATGTATGACCACAACATCCATCTTACCACTGACTAAATCCTGAAGGCACTCACTCTCTCTGGAGATCAGAACCAAACATCTCCTCTCCCATTAACTAGAAAGGAGTAAAAGATTCTGCCTCCCTTTCCCTAACCACAAAAATACAAATACAAAAAAACAGTGTATGTAAGCATGAGCATGCATTTGGCATTTGACCGTGGTTGTTAAGGTTATGTAGAGTACACAAATGGTTAAGCACATATAGCTGATACAAGTATAGACCAATAAACATGAATACAAAACAACTTTCTCAGTTTGATTACAATTATATATCAGACAGTAATCATCATGTCTCTTAATCACACTTGATTATATTGTTATAAAAATTACAAATTCAAAAGCAGAAAAATAGGAAAATGAAAAAAAAAAATTAGAAAACTCCATCACATCCTTTTCCCGGGGATGTCCTGACAATGTCCGTCTTCGACCCAGATACTTTGCGTATCGCAGGAGGCCCGCCCTTTGGGGAGAGGTCAAGCTAGTACTTACACCCAGAGAATGGCTAATCAACTTCTTCGTCCTTACTCGAGGAACTGGATTCTGTTCCATCCTGTTGCGGCTGATCAGACATCCAATCTGGCTTTTTCTCTTTCAGCAAGTGCATCAGGCTCGTTAAGAACTTTCTCAGCAGCAGGAGCCCTTCTTTCCTCCTGCTCTGTTGGTACAACCCCTGACAGACCTTCTCCTTTGTCATCGCCTGAGACTGCCACTTTCCCTTACCTTCATTTAGACCAGGGGTGTCCAATCTTGGTTGGAATGAAAACCTGCACCCACACCGGCCCTTTCCGGATAAGATTCGACACCCCTGATTTAGACTCTCTATCACGACTTGTTATGTTCTTTCTTCTGCAATGTCAACCACTGGATCGTCCCCTGATCCATCTTTCTCCTAGGTCTTAATTTAGGCGCTCACTATGTACGGCCGTTCTCTTCTGGGCTTAAACACCCCTAGTTACACCTGTTCTCCAGGAGTCTCCTGGACAAAAAACTTCTGTCTGCTCTCTTGGTCCCCAGCTCTGGCCCTGTGAATATATAGCTTCATACATACAGTGCCTTGCGAATGTATTCGGCCCCCATGAACTATTCGACCTTTTGCCACATTTCAGGCCTCAAACATAAAGGTATAAAACTGTCATTTTTTTGTGAAGAATCAACAACAGGTGGGA
>JAFFST010050889.1:46284-70070 GCA_022414735.1 Noturus placidus | reverse complement strand
TGTCAAACATGGTGGTGGCAGCATCATGGTTTGGGCCTGCTTTTCTTCAGCAGGGACAGGGAAGATGATTAAAATTGATGGGAAGATGGATGGAGCCAAATACAGGGCCATTCTGGAAGAAAACCTGATAGAGTCTGCAAAAGACCTGAGACTGGGATGGAGATTTGTCTTCCAACAAGACAATGATCGAAAACATAAAGAAAATCTACAATGGAATGGTTCACAAATAAACATATCCAGGTGTTAGAATAGCCAAGTCAATGTCCAGACCTAAATCCAATCGAGAATCTGTGGAAAGAGCTGAAAACTGCTGTTCACAAACGCTCTCCATCCAACCTCACGGAGCTCGAGCGGTTTTGCAAGGAGGAATGGGCAAAAAATTCAGTATGTCGATGTGCAAATCTGATAGAGACATACCCCAAGCAACTTACAGCTGTAATCACAGCAAAAGGTGGCGCTACAAAGTATTAACTTAAGGGGGCTGAATAATTTTGCTCGCCCAATTTTTCAGTTTTTTATTTGTTGAAAAAGTTTGAAATATCCAATAAATTTCGATCCACTTCATGATTGTGTCCCACCTGTTGTTGATTCTTCACAAAAAAATGACAGTTTTATACCTTTATGTTTGAGGCCTGAAATGTGGCAAAAGGTCGAACAGTTCAAGGGGGCCGAATACATTCGCAAGGCACTGTAGCAGTTAGTGATCTCATATATGCTCTTATCTTATAGAAACTGGAGACCTATCACACTTTTAAACTTTGATTGCAAACTTTTTAGTAAGATTTTATCAGCACGATGTCGAGAGGACGTTATCCACCCGAATCAAGCATGTGCTGTGCCAGGGAGGAAGATCACTGACAGCCTAATACTGATTAGAGACGCAATCTGTTATGCGATGGACAGAAATATTCGATTAGTAGTCCTAAATTTAGACTTTGAAAAAGCATTCAACCGAGTCTCGCACCAGTTCCTGTTTCAGGTACTGGACAAAATGGGTTTCCCGGATAGGTTTATAGCCTGGGTGGGATTGCTGTACAAGGACATAGTCAGCAAAATGTCGGTTAACGGGCATGTTTCAAAAGCGGTAAATATCCGTAGTGGCGTCCGTCAGGGGTGTCCCTTATCTCCCCTCCTGTATGTGGCTTGTATTGAACCACTGGCACAGATCTTGAGAAGGGACAAATGGATTAAAGGACTAGAATTGCCTGGGACGGGAGGACAGACCGCAACATGCGTCTTATATATGGATGACATAACTCTTTTAACCACCGACCTTGTATCAATACGAAGAGTAATGGACTTGACTGACTGGTACGGTCAAGCTTCCGGCGCTAAGCTCAATAGGAGCAAGTCGGAGGTCCAGCTCTTCGGGCCGTGGAACGAAGTGGACATACGTGGATTGGAAGTGGTTTTTAAGACGGACTTACGGATTCTAGGGGTCAAATTTGATAAAGAGGGCGGAGGACGAGGAAATTGGGCTGATGTGTTAGGGAAAGTTAGGCAGAAGCTGGGCTTTTGGGGACTAAGACAGCTGATTCTGAAAGGTAAAGTTTTAATTTTTAAAGCAGTAATTTTACCCATAATGCTACTTGTGTGCTCTGTTTTTAGTCTCCCAAGATTTTTTCTTGTAGGTCTAGAGAGAGCGGTGTTCTACTTCTTCTGGGGGTCCAAGTGGGAAAGAGTCAAGAGGGAGGTCGTTAAAAAGAGAGCAGAAAATAGTGGAAAAGGCCTCACCGGACCCCCACCTCTTTCTGGGTTCTCGTTTTACCGCCCTCCACATCAGCTATGCCGTGAACCCATCTGGAAACAGCAAGACAACAGCCATGACCCGTTTCTGGATGGGGTCCTATCTACGTAGTTTAAAGGTTTTATCAGTTGATTTGAGAATACCTGTGTCTTTTAAATTGTCCAAAGAACATGAGTACATCAAAATTTTTTTAAAGAAAAACCTTTTAGAAAAAGAAGATGTTAATGTTTTGAGTAATCACAGGTCTCTTTTTTCTCTTGTTCAGGATCGGGAACCTGTGAGTCAAGTCCCAGGCCTTACCCTAAGTGAGGCCAAACAAGTTTGGAAGAACGTGGCCCACACTGCTCTTCAGAACAGGCACAAGGACTTGTCATGGATGGTGGCCCATGAGATTCTCCCGGTCAGGGCGGTCATGCACTCCCGGGGAATGGGCGCTAACCCTACCTGCCCACGTCCCGGATGCAATATGCCGGAGACTGTGCGGCACATGTTATGGGAGTGCGGCGCTGCACGGGACCAGTGGACCATGACCGGCCCCCTGTATTTCCCATGCCTGTCACCAGGTGGGATCCAGATGGACTATAAGCTCGCTATCCTTGGGGTTGGCCGAGGAGCGAAAGGTTTAACAGCGCAAGGTTTCACCACCCTCTGGCTGACCCTAAACGCTGTAAAGGATGCCATCTGGATCACCAGAAACCTGCTGGTGGGGAAACGCGTGACGGTGCCCCTCAACGCCAGCAAGCAAATGATGAAGTCCACGCCGCAGGAGTACCGCGCGTCGTCAGTTGGAGGTAGGGGCCGAGGTCACACAAAAAAGGCCCCGGACGCCCCCAACCCTGGCCATTCGTAGATGCACCCTCACCTGCAAAGGTTACGGAAACAGCGAACCGGAGGGTAGAGGATCTCCGCTGGGAGTCGGAAGTGACGAGCCTTGGCCTGTGGCTGTGGGGAAGTGGGATGGGCCCATTTGGTAGGGACTCATACCCGATCTTGAACAAGAGAAGACACTTTAGTGGTTTTAATCTGTCTATTCGGTTTTATATAGAGATGTGCACGTGCCTTTTTTTTTCAAGAAATGTTCCGATGAGCACTTAAAACTCACAGGTTTTTTTTTTCCATACACTGAACCTTTGTGTTTTGAACAATTTTAAACAAATTTGTAACGGTCGTTAAATGAAATGATAGGTCTGTATTCATATGTGTATGAGTATATTTTTATTTATTGACTTTTTATGTATGTATTTATCTATTTTAAATTTTTAATTGAAATTTTCTTCTTTTTATGGACTCTTACATTCACCTCTTTTATACAAAGATTCATACACACTAGGGTTTTAATTATTTATTCTTTTCGCCTGGTTTTAAAATAAAAAATATTTAAAAAAATTTAAGAAGAATTGTTTGTATGTAAAGGGGGAAAAAAAAGCTGTATAAGTCATGAATGTAAGAAAAAAGTGACAATAAAATTTTTTTCGAAAGAAAAATATGCTCTTATTTCCAGGAGCAATTACTCCAGCGGCAGTTCTTCATAAGGACCTCTCAGATATGGCACAGACATGGGTCAACACGTAAGCATTTCATGCTGTGTTAGTTGCACATTTCTGTTAGTTTGCATGCGATAGGTCATTAGTGCAAGAGGTAAAGCATCTACCAAAACGAGTTTAGTGTCAGCACAAATTTCATTAAGATAAACCTTAAAGGTACCACTTACCTTTTCCACTATTCCCTGTGACTGAGGGTGATAAACACATCAAAATTTTAATTTATTCAGTTACTGTAACACTGTTTTTTTTTAACAAATGCTGAGCCATTGTCAGAGCTAATCTGAGATGTATGCCAACTCTAGGAATTACCTCTCTGGTCAAAATTGAATCACTGCTCCAGCCGTTTAGTCTGCTGATGGCATTGCCTCCCTCCATCTGGTAAACCTGTTTATCACCAAGTGCTTAAACGGCCCTTCTGGCATTGGTATGTGCCCTATCGATACTGATTTTCCATTATCGACATTCTTTTGAGCATAAATTTCACACTCAGAAAAAATTATCTATCATTGCCTGTAAGAACAGAGACCAGTCCTCTTATCTATTCCATAACTTCCCCCTCGCGCACTGGTTAAAACCATGCGCATCTGAAAGTCATACAGTGAGATGTGCAGTATATATAATCAGGAACCCCATCAATTCCTACAGATTGTATATGATGCTGTAACTGCTCTTTCATACTGACTACTGCATGCGTAGCAACTTATAGCCCTGTGTCGCTTTCCTTTCTTTCCCTACTTACATTGTCCTTAGGTCTACGTACGGTTACTCCTCACTCAGTTCAGTTACTGCTTCTAGATTCCTACACTGGGTTATACTTAATCTTTCCTTTAATAGATAGATAGATAGACAGACAGACTCGGCGAAAAAGAAACATCCTCTCACATTCAAATAATGGAATAAGTCCCTGAACAAAGTGGGGGTCAGTATCAAAAGTAACAGTCAGTATCTGGTGGCCACCAGCTACTTTAAGCACTACAGTGTATCTCATCATCATGGACTGCACCAGATGTGTCAGTTCTTGTTGTGAGATTTTACTCCGCTGTTCCACCAAGGCATTTACAATTCTCGATCATGTCTGGAAGGGGGGGGGGGGGGGGGGGGGGGCAATGATTACATAAAATTTTTCACTGCAAGGTCAATTAGCTGTCCTTCCTGTCTCTTCGTAGCACTGTCTTAGGCGTCTTACATTACAGACATCGCAGTTTTTGCTCTGGACGCATCTGCAGCCCTCATGCCTCCCTGCAGCAGGCCTATGGCATGTTCACGCAGGTAAGCAGAAACCTTAGACATTTTTCTTCTGGTGTTTTTCAGAGTCAGTAGAAGCATTGTAGTGTCCTACGTTATTGTAACTCTGACCTTAATTGCCTACCGCCTGTAAACTGTTCGTGTCTTAAGGACTGTTCCATAAGTGCATGTGCAATTATTGTTTATGGTTCATTGAACAGGCATGAAAAACATTGTTTAAACCCATTCCAATAAAGATCTATAAAGCTTATTTGGATTTTACAAAATTATCTTTAAAATACAGTCTCCTGAAAAAGGGACGTTTCTATTTTTATTTTTTATTTGCTGAGTATGATAGTTCTTCCTGATTCCATGGGCAATCATATACTGGGAAGAAAAGATGCATCTGCACAAAGTACAGTGGGACACCTTGCATATGACAACGAAAAATATGCACTTAAAGAAAATAATTTCTAGAAAAATGAAGGTTTCTTCCCGTATGTTTCGAAAAAGTTAATTACGCAAAGCTTTTTTTACACCGTGCACGCTAGTGCCATCTAGTGATCACAAGCATGAAGTGCATACATCGAACTACTGCATGGTAATGGAGGCTGCAGATGGATTTGGGGATTTCAGCAAAGGCCTGGCTTATTTATTATTATTTAAACCAGAAGTAAATAACACTCCGCTCAATCAGCATGTGGCACTGCTGAGGTGTTCTGGAAGCCCAGGTTGCTTTGATAGCTGCCTTCAGAGCGTCTGCATTATTGTATCTAGTGTCTCTCAGATTCTATATGGTGTTCAGGTCAGGCGAGTTGACTGGCCAATTAAGCCCAGTAATACCACGTTCAGCAAACCAGTTACTAGTAGTTTTGGCACTGTGGGTAGGGGTTAAGTCCTGCTGGGAAAAGAAATCAGAATCTCCATAAAGCGTGTCAGCAGATGGAAGCATGAAGTGCTCTAAAATCTCCTGGTAGACACTGCATTCCCTCTCAACTTGAGAAATAACAGTGGAGCAACACCAGTAGATAACATGGAAGCCCAAATCACCACTGACTGTGGAAACTTTACACTGGATTTCAAGCAATGTGGATACTCTTCCTCTCAACTCTTCCTCCAGACTCTGGGACCTTGATTTCCAAATGAAATGCAAAATTTCCTTTCATCTTCCCCATGATTGTGTGTTGTGTACTGAACCAGACAGAGATTAAAGGCTCAGGAAAGCTTTGCAGGGAAGGGAACAAGAGGGGGAAATTACAAAAAAGTCACATAAGTCAGTTTATTTAGAACACTTTATTGTTCCAAAGCAGCAGCCAATAACTTGACACACAATCGACATACGCCAGTGGAAGGCAGCTGTATGCACGTGTGTGTGTGTGTGTGTCCCCTTCTCCTGCACTTCTAATATCCACATGTTAAATCTGAAGGCGTGCTAGATGTACATTTACAGAGTTGCTTAAAAAAAAGCTTGTGTAAATCCATTATTTTATTATACAGCTGTAAAGTAAACCATGTTTTTTTTTTTAAGTCTCAGTCAACTCAGTCAACACCCAACCAACTACCCAAAATTATTTTAATGTACAAATTAAAATGTTTCAAATCACAGATAATACAGTAAAGCCCATACACTTGATTACATAAAAAGTTTGGCTACAATTTACAGTAAAATCTTAAAAGCCTATTTTCAACACAGATGGAAAAATAGCTTGTTTGTTTTTTCCCCATTCTAAAATCTAAATAAAGCCTTACAATTGATAATGATAATCTGAGAAACAATAGTTCAGTAGATGAGGAGCAAAAAGCTTGAATCTGTAATCAGTATTTATGGAGCAGTACAGAGGAAGGCTAAATCCAAAGGTTCGAATGGTCTGCAAAACATTTACAGAAATCTAATTTTAGTGCAGATCTAAAGTGGGAGTGATTGACCACCGAACCAATATGCTCAAAGTGTCACAATAAGAATGCTAGTCCAGAAATTGAAATTAAAGCAAACATCATACAGTGTGCAAGAATAGAACTCTTATTCTAACGTTTCATACACATGACCCCTGAGTCATTCTCTAAATGAAATTGCCTGCAACATTGTGCAATCCCTTATTATTATATATGGTCCTGAACTGTAGGTATGCTGGTGCTCAATTTAAGTTAGACGTTTACAGGGTTCTCTAACTCAGGTTTGTCTTTAAACCAGCATTAGTCCGTTACAAAATTTCTGGTTCTGAAAATGTTATGATGTCCCTGGAAGACATGTCCCTGGTATGCATGTGGCGGATTTCAGGTACTGTCCTGTGCATCTTACAACAGCTTTATCATGCTCTCCCTGGATTTTCCAACCCCAACCCATTTTACTAGAAGAGAGAGGAAAAAGTATTTTAAAAATGTACCAAACTTAAACAGAAACAAAACAAGCCAAGATGTTGAGAGATACAAAAGGGATCAAATACAGCTTTCAAACACACAGGTCAGTGCCCTCCACTAATATTGGCACCCTTGGTATATATAAGCAAAGAAAGCTGTGAAAAACTGTCTGTTTAACCTTTTTATCCTTTGTTTAAAAGAATTCCCAAAATATTCTGTTCTCATTGATAAAGCAATTGTAAATAACAGATTTATCAAAAATAAATCTTTGTTAAATATAGTTGTGCAGCAATTGTTGACACCCCTCTGAATTCATTTGAGAAAATATATATTTCCCATTGATGTATTACATTATTTTGTACACATGGTATAAATAGGAGGCAACACATAGGCAAAATTCCCTTAGTCATTCATAACAGTGGGTATGACCAAGGAATATAGCTGTGATGTGCGGCAAAAGGTTGATGAGCGTCACAAAACAGGAAGTGGCTATAAGAACATAGCACAAGCATTGAAAATGTACCTTTTCCACCATCAGGGCAATAATTAAGAAACTGGAATTGTCATGAACCTGGAATATAGATGTGTCTATATTGTCTCAAGGCACTGGGAAGAGGATGGTGGCCAAAAAAAATCTCAAAGGATCACAGCTGGAGAACTGCAGAAATTATTTTCATCTTGCGGTCATAAAGTCTCCAAAACCACAATCTGAAGTCACCTACATCTCCACAAGCTGTTTGGGGGGGTTTCAAGGAAAAAGCCTCTACTCTCATCCAAACAAACCAGAGTGTCTTCAGTTTGCCAGACACTACTAGAACTTCAAACGAGATCGGGTTCTATGGTCAGATGAAACCAAAATGAAGCTTTTTGGCGATAAACACCAGAGGTGGTTTTGGCACACACAGAGAGGTAGCCATATGGAAAAACTACCTCATGCCCACGGTTAAACATAGTGGTGGCTCTTTAATGTTTTGGTGCTGTTTTTCTGCCAGAGGACCTGGACATTTTTTTTAGGATACATGGCATCATGGACTCCAACAAATATCAACAGACATTAAATGAAAACCTGACTGCCTCTGCCAGAAAGCTTAAAATTGGCCGTGTTTGGATCCTCCAGCAGGACAATGATCTAAAACTCATATCAAAATCTACACAAAAATGGTTAACTGAGCACAAAATCAAGGTCCTGCCGTGGCCGTCCCAGTCCATTGACATGAATATCCATTGTTTGATATCCATGAGAGCATTGTTTTTTTGTGAATTTTTTTTAATAAAAAGATTAAACAGACAATTTTTCTACAGCCTTCCTTGCACATATTTACCAAGTGTGCCAATATTAGTGGAAGGCACTGTACCTAAAACAAATAGTACTACAAAAAATTTATTGTACACATTTTTTCCTTGTAAAAAATAGTTATCCAAATAAGCAAGGTTTTACCACCCGTTTCTATTCTTAGCTAATGTCACTCAGATTACCTGATGTGGTTTAGGATGCAATACAACTTCATTATAATTTAGAGAAATAAATTTTTAAAAACTTGCAACATTAAGAGGACAGCTGTTTTTTTTTTTTCAGTAATCTGTAATTCCTCAGCCTGTTCTTGAAATTTTGAAGATGGAAATGCACCAAAAAGCAGGACATTTGGCATATTATAACACTTCGAATAAGATTTATTTGATAATTAGGTTATTGCAGTTATTTCAAAGAAGCATATACAGTTTTATACATGGAAGAGGTTAATTCACTTGCTAGGTACATTAATCCAATAAAAAAATAAATACAATTGGGTTATGTAAATTATTATTTTTTTTTTTTAAATGCTTTTGCTAAGAGAGAGTGAGAGAAAGACAGATATACAGCGTCTTACCTGGCACCTGTAGGAAATCCTCAATAAAGCGAATGTAGGCCTGTGCATGAGGTGGCAAGTCGTCAAAATTGCGAGCTCCCTCTGTGCTGCAGCACCACCCGGTTAATGTCTCGTACGTCACCACGACTTTAGTCAGGACATCCATATTAGCTGGAATTGACAATTATATAGTCATTATATGCAAAGGAACCGAGAACAACTATATTACCAAATCTGAGAAGTATAACTCACAAGGAAAGCTGTCCAGGGGCTTCCCATCAACAGTGTAAGCCACACCCACTTTGATCTCAGACAACGTATCAAGAATGTCCAACTTGGTCAGAGCGATACTAAGAAATAAAAAACAAACAAAAAAAAAAAAAACACGAATAAGGACAAACCCACTTACATGAGATTAGTTAAATCTTAGGCATAAAAGAAACCCCATGTGACCACATAGCTACTTTGTGCGTGTGTATAAAAAGGTACTTACGCAGAGAAGCCATTGACCATGTGGGCATAACGAACTAATACCAAGTCCAGCCACCCGCACCGTCGCCGTCTGCCTGTAGTAACTCCAAATTCCCTCCCTCTTGACTGCAGAAGATCACCGATGTCCTACACAACAACCAAAAGAAAAACCTACACATCAAGAAATGTACCCTACATATACTCTGATATGTCTGTATCAGTTCATGTTAACACACTCACGTTGTCCTGCTCAGTAGGAAATGCCCCGACACCAACTCGGGTGGTGTAAGCCTTAACTACGCCATAAACACGGCCAATGTGGCACGGGGGAACCCCGAGACCTGTGCACACACCTCCTACGGTGCAATTGGACGACGTCACAAAAGGATAGGTTCCTGTGGAAGGCAAAAATGACCCATTATATGAATAGATTAATTATACAAAGAATACAGCTATTAAAAATTATTTTATAAGTGTTGACAGAGATAAGGTTTATTCCAATAAAACACTAAAAAGGATAACAATCCCTACCAAAGTCAATATCCAAGAGAGCTGCATTAGCCCCCTCAACTAGAATCTTCTTGCTCGGTCCAGTAAGAGCTTTATGCATGAAGAACACACCATCTGTGACCAGAGGTCGCAACCTCTCTGCATAACCCTACAGTGGGAGAGGATAAGCACAAGGTAGTGTGAAGTAAAGAATGACTGCTTTTTTTTATCTCCTCAAAATGGAATTATACGAATCAAAGATTTTCATCTAAGACTAATAATATATTTTGCACAAATTAATCAGTAAAAGACACTGACGCAGTCAGAGCCCACAAATTGCTAAGCAGGCCTATCCAGACTGCTGTGTTAATTTGCAATAGTGTATGCACAGGAGTTTTAGCATTCCATTTTCATTACCTTCAGCTGCTCCAGCTCACTCTCAACATCAATGTTGAGGTTGGGGTACATAGTCTGAAAATGGCTTGCCAGGACACGGAATCTGTGGTGAAAGGTTGGTCGTTTAGCAAAAGTGGACTCTATACTATTTGAAATTCACATGTTTTGAAACATAATGAAACTCACTTTTCTTCAAAAACTGAGAAGTCAGAGACCAGGTCACACACTCGTAGTCCATTACGTGCCGCCTTGGAGGAATATGCTGGACCGATGCCCTTTTTGGTTGTCCCCAAGCTGCATGATTTAAAAAAAAACAAATAAATAAAAAATACAGACAAATAAGGAAAAACAGCAGCATAAACATAAACTTTTCCCTGACAAAGTGAAGACAGAAAAAGAGAAAACCTACTTCTTCCCAGCCTGCTGTTGTCGTTGTTGCTCCTGTATCCCATCAACAGCCTGATGGAAGTTGAACACTGAAAAAATGGAGAAAAAATCCATAATCTGGCCACGGCTAAATTTCAGTAGTGCTGCATCAATGGCAACATCATGAAGGAAGTAGATTTAACTGAACCAATGAATTATACATATAGTAACAGATGTGATCCTACCAATATGTGCACGATCAGAAATCTTCAGCCTCTCTTCCCAACCCTGTAATCCTGAATTCCAAACACAAAATTAAGTCTATTGAATAAGAGCAACAATAAAAGTAAAGCAAATGATGATACAATAAATTATTCAGTCAAACTGGGTGGTGGTAGAAAAACTTCTGACTTTCCTCACAAACACACACTGCTTAGCTCACCTGGACCTTTCTGAGAATTTTTCTCTGCTTCCTCAAACAGTCCAGGCAGATGAATCACAACTCCATTTCCTGGAAGACAATGAAAGAAAGGGGGTTCTAAAAAATGACGACCAATACCGTGAAATTAGTAATAATGTGTGAAAGGCATGTCATGCATGACCAACGTTGCCAGACTGGGCTGAAGAAATAACTCAAGTTGATATACATTTAGTTGATGATTATATAGTTATGTTTGGGCTTGTTTAGTGATTTAATCGCATACGTGTAAAAATAAAGCATACATTCTGCTTAAAGAACACCTATTATGGTTTTGAAATGTGCCCAATTTTGTTTTTGAAGGTCTCAAACAATAGATTTACATGCATCCAAAGTCAAAAAACACTTTCATGTGCTATTTTAAATTGCAGCATTACCCCCCTCCAAGAAACGACTTGGTCAATGATTAGTTCTAAAGCATTAAGCCTAAACTCCTCCATTTGGTGAGCATACTCTGCTCTGATTGGCCACATGTCTGTTGTGATTGGCCTACCACTTTCAGCGAACAGCCAATCAAGACCAGAGGTGGGGCTTTTTGTTACATGGTTAGTACAGGAAGTAAGTCTGGAATTACTACGGACTCCTTTTAGCTGTTCAGAATTAGTTCCTTCTTTTGAGAGTGAATGACTCCCATTTGTGAGCTTTGATTTTTGAAACTTTGCAGACTTTTTACATTCTCAAAAAGTTATAACACACTACATGAAAGTTAATATTTGAAAAACCATAATAGGTGGACTTTAAGCAAAAATTGGAGGGAAATTTGAAGTCTCTATTGAGCATGGACAGACATCAGTCAGACACCACAAACCAGAGGTAATTAAACGGTGGGGAGGAATTACAAGGAAGTGTGATTAAAGTGGAAAAAAAAACCTAATTAACCAAATAAAAAACAAACAAGTGATTATTTCAGACCTGCCATTACACATTTTTCTTAGGTACACCGCATTTCAACAACAGAACACGATTAATATGCCAAAAAAAAGAGCTCTCTCTACTCCTCCCTAATAAAGACCGCAGATGAGGCAATGAACCTATAGCTCCGGAAAGAATGACTATTTTGCTCTCCTCGGATTCAGGAGCCATTTATGATTTCAGGAAGGACACGCCGCTAATTGCACTGCGCATGCTCCAAGATCCCCCGCGTGCAGACAAGATGGCGACTTTCAGTTCGAACACAAAATGAACAAGCGGTCAGAGGTTGCCCGATCTGGCGCGCGACTCAGGTGGAAAGATAATGGCAGAAAAAAAGAGGCGGCTGTGTGTGTTGTTAGGTTTGGGCAGCAGGGGGCAGAAGTTGAACTTAATTCTAAAGCGAGAAGGTCAAACGAAACACACCGATAAAGGAGACGGACGTTTTGTTGAGGACGCCGCTGGGTAAGAGGTGGAAGTCGTATTCCACACCGTCCACCACCACTGTGTGTCCCGCGTTGTTTCCGCCCTGTGAGACACAATAGATTCAGAGAGTGATGTTGGCGCAGCAGCTGTGAAGGCCGGAGATAACTACAAGCGCTAAACTGTTCGGACCATAATTTTACTCAAGGACAGAAGTAACAAGTGTCGCTAATAATTTAAGTCAGTGATGAAGTTTATTTAAAAATATATATACAGACTTAATTAAGCAAGATACATTATGACAAGGTGTAAAGTTCCTGGGTAAATAGTCGGTCGTTGCTGGCTAACAGAGGCCTCCTGCGGAAATAGGAAGTAACTTAGCAACCCAGTGTTAGCTTGGTAACCACAACAGTAGTACTGCTGCTTGTGATCAAAACTAACTCCTTATTATACTTCAAAAAATAAAAAACATGAAAGTCATTAGATACAGCGCGGTACCTGGCATCTGCAGACAATGTCGGCGTCCATGGCCAACAGGTCGACCACTTTCCCTTTCCCCTCATCTCCCCACTGAGCCCCGAGCACGACGGTCACTTTATTCTTAGGCTCCCGGGGATTCCGCAGAGTTTCCGTCCCTTCATTTTCCCGGGATCGCTTAAACGCTGGCTCGCCGTTCAGGGAAGCCGTTTCTTCTCCATTGGACATCGTGTTATCAGCTGCCATGCCGCCTCTGCGGTGTTGTGCTGTGTGTAAACGCTGGGCGTTGAACACCACACAACAAAAAAATATCTTTTCAAAATAGCAGCACAGGGGTCAAAAAATAATCCCAATAACAGGGTTTGTTTATCATCCAAGGAGATACTTCACCTCACGTGTGTTCTCTAAGCCTAAAAAAACCCCGCGCGATATTGAGAGGTTAAGGAGGAGTCGTGTAAGCCTTCATCTACGAGGAGAATATTTGGCTTGAAATTAGTTTTCAGACTCTTACTGCTAGGTACTTCACAGAACCGGAAGTATTGGATTTTGGCGCGTAAGTGGGCGTGGTTCATTTTGGCGCTCTTTCCGACTAGGCGCCCCTAGGCAAAAATGTAAGAATGCAGCCCTCATTTCATTGTTTTAATAACTATATTTAAAATTTCAGCATGGTATTTAGCATTAATAGCAATAATTAGGGGTGAACTGGGACCAAAATGTGGCCATGGATGTTCTAGCCCAGAGCGGACCACCACACCCAGCTCACAACAAGAGCCATTGATGGAAACCGGCTCATTGATGGTTAGACCAATTTTTAACACCAGTTACTAGCATAAAAATATAACACAATGCAGAAACATAAATGCTGTTTAAACACATTTATTTGAAGTAGCACTGACCAGATATCAAGTCATATTTGTAAAATAGGTAAACGGAAGAATAGTGTGACAAATATAAACAATCAAACAAGACAGCATGTTAGCTAGTCCAGAGGCATCATCTGGGTACAGTGTAGAGAACTGCATCTCTCAGCTGTATAATTCCTCAATCAGGACAGAAACTGATTATTTCTTAACATTAACATGAATCCACATCTAATCATTTTACCCCCAAAAATAGACCACTACTACTATGACTACCACTACTATAATAATAATACTGTATTTTATTTTCTAATATTAATATTATGAAATTAACCTCGATATTAGGCCTATATTAATAAATGTCTTTCACTGTAACCACTAACCACTATGTCACTGAATGGTACAGTAGGACAGCAGCTTATTAAAATATTCTTATTTTTTCTAAATTGTGGTAACATTTGAAGATATTTATTTGAACATGAATCCACATTTGAATGGCCCACTATCATCATGTGACACTAAACTCACATATGATCATGTCTGCAGAGTTCAGAGAGAGAGAATTAACCATGCTGCTCGTCTCAACCTCGCTGTTCTTTGACTGTAATGTTAGAGCTGTTCATTAAAACACTTCACGTGCTCTGATAACTTTTGCTTTCCTCCCATTTTCTCCTTCAGCACCGCTGCTTTGCTTCATTTTTGCTCTGTCTGAACATTACAGACGACATTGCGGTTATAAATCAGGATTTTAGCAGTGCAGAGCAGCAGCTTGTAAGTGGTTTGGAAGTGACTGCTGGTTAACATGTAGTCTTTTAATGGGCCGTGTTTGTCACTATTTCATACTCGTTCTGTTGTCTTACAACAAAAGCAGAAAAAATTGTTAATGTGAACAGCTTTATTGGGAATTCGGCTGTTTTTAAAATACAGTATGGGAACACAGAGTAGAACAGAAATAAACATTACATTTACTTTACATTTATTCATTTAGCAGACGCTTTTATCCAAAGTGACTTACAAAATGAGAGATACAAGCAAAGTGATATCAAGCAGAGAACAATACAAGTAGTGCTACTATACAAGATCCATTAATTGAGTTCTAGAAGAAGCAAAGTGCGCAGAGTAGAGGTGTAGGGGCTTTTTTTTTTTTTTAAATGAGTTGTTTGGAATGTTGATGGAAGAGGTGGGTCTTTAGCTGTTTCTTGAAGATGGTGAGAGATTCGGCAGTCCGGATTGAGGTTGGAAGTTCATTCCACCACTGAGGAACAGTAAACAGATGTAAAGGGCTGACACGAGGCAGAATGCAAATATGATGTGATGACACAATGAATATGCTAATTAGCACATGAAAGTTGTTGGTATATTATGTTATGGTGAAGACAAAGGAAATGCAAATTTTGTCCAACGTGGCTAGAAAATGTGCCATCCATCCATCCATCTTCAACCGCTTACTCCTTTTCAGGGTCACGGGGAGCCTGGAGCCTATCCCATGTAAAAATTTAATGTTTTTCATTATTATTAATTTTTTTTTGGAATTTTAAAAGAAGAAATAAAGAATATGTTTGAATGACAGCTCTTGTATAGTCTTTGAAAACAAACAATAGTTCTTGAAAAGTCTGTGTAAGTCGTGTAATTTTATTATGAAGCATCTGTACAAACCCTGTTCAATACACCAGTTGTTTGTTTGCCAGAAAACACCATTATCTCATATAAAATACAGTATATGGCCACAAGTCTGTGGACACCTGACCATCACAGCCATATGTGCTTTTTGTTTTAGTTCTTCTTTGCTGTTATATTAAACTCCACTCTTCTGGGAAGGCTAAACACTATGGGAAAAAGAAGTGTGATGTCTGCACACTGAATTTACAGCTCAAAACCACTTTTTATTGAAAGCACAACATTTCGACCACCAGGTCTTCATCAGGCACAATGAAGTGGAATAAAATACAACTCTTTATAGAAGCAGGTAATCACCTTAATTAGACTCACACTTCAAAACACATGCCAATCAATTAAAATCATGTGACACACACAAACAAGCTAATAACAATAAACAAAAAAAAAACAGTCCACATACGGATAACCTGTGTAAGAATATGATATTAAATATTTCGCTCTCTTACTCGTAAGCTATAATGTATTATAAATCAGTTTAAAAAAATAATATCTTTATTATTAAAAAGTCTAAACACACAGCATGGCTATGGGGATTTGTGTTCATTCAGTCAAAAGAGCATTAATGAGGTCAGGCACTGATTTTGGTTGAACTGTTTGGGGTAGAACCACACATGGGTGTGATGTTCAAGTGTCCCCAAACTTTTGGCCACACAGTGTACATCACTATAGGATGTTATCTGTGAATACTTAAAGTATGACAGGTTATTGTTTAAATAATGGACTATAAAAAAGTTCTCAAAATGGGGTCTGAGAACAGTCAGAAGCTTCAAGTTTTTTAAAATGTAGTTAGCATGAGTGGTGGAAATGACTTGAGAAATTCTTAGAAATCTCCTTTTAGTATTATCAGCCAATTTTACTGGGTTAAATCTAAACCTCAATAACTCAAACAAAGCATAAAAACAAACAAAGCATATAAAAAATAAACTTATAGGATTTTAGTTAATCATGAGGTAGAGCTGTTGGTAGACCAACACCCACACTCCTTACATTTCAGTTAATATACTCGTATTACCTCTGTGTGTGTGTGTGTGTGTGTGTGTGTGTGTGTGTGTGTGTGTGTGTGTGTGTGTATATATATATATATATATATATATTACATACACACACAGTATCTCACAAAAGTGAGTGCACCCCAAACATTTTTGTAAATATATATCTTTTCATGTGACAACACTGAAGTAATGACACTTTGCTACAATGTAAAGTAGTGAGTGTACAGCTTGTATAACAGTGTAAATTTGTTGTCCCCTAAAAAAACTCAACACACAGGCATTAATATCTAAACCGCTGGCAACAAAAGTGAGTACACCCCTAAGTGAAAATGTCCAAATTGGGCCAAATGTGTCAATATTTCGTGTGGCCACCATTATTTTCCACCACTGGCTTAACTCTTTTGGGAATGGAGTTCACCAGAGCTTCACAGGTTGCCACTGGAGTCCTCTTCCACTCCTCCATGACGACATCACGGAGCTGGTGGATGTTAGAGACCTTGTGCTCCTCCACCTTCCATTTCAGGATGCCTCACAGATGCTCAATAGTGTTTAGGTCTGGAGACATGCTTGGCTAGTCCATCACCTTCACCCTCAGCCTCTTTAACAAGCCAGTGGTCGTTGTGGAGGTGTGTTTGGGGTCGTTATCATGCTGGAATACTGCCGTGTGGCCCAGTCTCTGCTTCAGTATGTCACATGTTACAGTCAACTCTAGGTTGGGAAACACAGAGTAACCAGCTCGCGATTCAAGTTGATTGATCTTTACAGTGTAAGTGAGGGAGCCAGGAAAAATAGGAACAATAGAAATAGTTCAAAAAGGTTGTGGTGTATTATAATTACATAATATATACACAGGTACTATACAAATTAAGCAAACAGGCGTATTTTCAGGGTGGGCCAAAATAACAAACAAAAGAGTTCTATGATTAGTTAGCTAACTTACCTAAAAGGAAAGAAAAGAAAATACAAATATTCTTCCCTAATTACCTAAACAAGAAACAGAGACACACCTACTGCCAGTGAACCAAGTGAATATATATCTACAAGAGTGAAGAGAATACAATATAATAATATAGGGGTAACCAAACTCAGAGTCAAAACCAGGCACAAAGTCGAAACCAAAACAGCAGTCAAAAATATAGAATTTAGCCACCAGGGCAAGCAACACAATCCAAACAATCTCCTAACAAATCACCAAACACCTCCAACATCCCACACTTCTCTCTCCGTCTTCTTCCTTAAAAATGGCCACCAATCAGTAAGGTCATCAAGGCGACAGGAGCAATCCCACAAATAACAGGTTGTAACACACAGTACATGTTGGCATTCATGGTTCCCTCAATGAACTGTATCTACCCAGTGCAAGAAAAGCACAAAACTCTCTGCAAGTTTTTATTGTCTGCAAATTTTTTTGGGTACAACAATCACAAAAAACTCAGTGAAAACCTGTACAGACTGGTAATAATCATTTGCATGTGTATGGTTGTGTATGAGACAAATACAATTTGAATTTGAGAAAGTTTAGAAGTGAAAAAGCTCTATGGCTTCACAGAATAGTCAAAATAGTATTGAACAGTCAGATTCAGGCAGTGAATAAATCATTGTAATAAATTATTGTCATTTTTGCAGTTATGTGAAAGGGGATACAGTACATCTGTAATACCTTTTCCATACTCAGGGTTGGCCAGTATTGTTTGCCATTGTAATTTCTTTGCATGAAAGAACCAACTTACAGTGCTCCTCTTCCTTCTTCTATTTATTCTTGCACAAAGACCATTTCAAACCACAGCCACCAGGGTTTGCTTCTATTACATCCAGTTGGGTTGTGTATGCTTTTTAGTATCACTTACAGATTATGAAAAGCATTGTAAAATGTTCTTTCCACATTGAATTACGTGGTAGTATATAATTCATACTTGAACTGAACGGACAAATATTTAACTACTCTTTTACTACTTACTGAGACACGACACTGATAATAGCTTTATAGAACCTCAGTTTTTTTTTCAGAAACTTTCACACATCCTTTTCTAGTTCCTCTTTGCAATTTAACACTGATTAAATATGTGAGGAAGCAGTGTCTTCGAACAGGAAGTAGCCTGTGTAAATAGAATGACATTTTATCAGGACATTTCTTTTAATATGTTGTAGTAGTAGTAGTAATACTACTAATAATAATGTAGTAAAGGCTGATTCTATCACATATCTTTGTAGCAATTGTGAATAATTGTGTGTAGTAATTGGGCTTTAAAGTCCGTATTATGTTTAAAAAGGACCAAACAACACAGCGCAGTTTGAGAATACTTTGTTGATTTTGCGTTATACCACATCTACATATCTTAAACAATATGACAGTGGGTTATATAGCAGAGTTAAGACGAAGCCGGTAGCATTGCTTTCTCACAGCTCCATATGTAGATGTGGTATAACGCAAAATCAACAAAGTATTCTCAAACTGTGTTGTGTTGTTTGGGGCCTTTTTAAACATTGATTCCTCATGAACTATGGAAAGCCATATTACAATTATAGTATAAAGGTAATTTTCATTTATTTATTTATTAATATTTATGGCTTTTTATTACTTTGTGTCCAGGTTTATCCTCCAGGTGTTGGGGAACGTTGTGTTGGTGCCTCCCAGTTGCAAGCACTAAAGCTTCATACTGAGCTCCAGTTTTCTCAGTATAGCTGGGAAATCCTGTGTGAAATTTTGCATGTGTTTTGTGTGGGTTTCCTCTTGGTGCTCTGATTTCCTCCCACCTCCAATAAATATACCTGTACATGGATTTGCAACACTAATAGAGGTGTGTGTGTGTGTGTGTGTGTGTGTGTGTGTGTGTGTGTGTTGTTTATATGCTTGAATGAAATATATTGAAAAAATATAGTCCAGTCTATAACTAGGATATCATCATTAAGCTGCTTGTGTGACCAAATTGCAGATGTGACTCTGGTTCAAGCTTGCATTGGTACCAGATACCAGCCCATCTGCTACCATTTTCATTGCTCTGCTTCTGTTTGATGTGGGTATGTAAACAGGTCTTAATTATAGGTTGACAAAAAATTGAAAATTGCTGGCTTGAAATGGGCTGGATGGGATTCCTTGATATTGAAATTGTATCTGTATATAACTTTAAATTTCCTCTGGTTTGTTGAAATGAATCATCAACTTGAATGAGTGATGAGTATCATGTTTGTCTTTTCTTGGGAACTGTTTGTATCATGGTTTGGAAAATCATTCACCATTTGCATATTTTCTGTGAGTTGTGTATTTAACGCAAACTTCTCATTTCTTTTTCATTTCCCCATTTGCTTATTTGCAGTATGTGTTTATACTGCTCAGTTTACTGTGTAATTAAGAAACTAGGTTTCAGAAATGACCCAGTGCTCGATATCTTGGAGATGAAACAATTGGTGTCAATGTATCAGATTTCTAAATATGTTGCTGGAAACCAACTGTAAAACCCTCGGCCTCTCAGTCTTCCAATTTTGCTATACACTAGTGCTTGGAGTCTACATCATCTTAATTTTCCTCAGAACTTGTGAATGTCTGTCAGTGGAAACTTTTTTTCCACTTGATTGTACTATGATTCGTGTGTGTTTGCTGATGTCTTACATTTCTTTTTTGCAAATTCTTTCAATTTCTCTTCACCAGACCACCTAGAGGAGTCGGTGCTGTGTTACTCATTGTGTAACTGGGCTTTCCTCCACAGAACCCACAAAAACCGCCGCTCCTGTGCTCAACCCACTCACCAACACACTGCTGTACACAGTCACTCCAATCTCACTCAGTCTGCCACAAAATCATACATCACACATACAGTATCTCACAAAAGTGAGTACACCCCTCATATTTTTGTAAATATTTGATGATATCTTTTCATGTGACAACACTGAAGAAATGACACTTTGCTACAATGTAAAGTAGTGAGTGTACAGCTTGTGTAACATTGTAAATTTGCTGTCCCCTCAAAATAACTCAACACACAGCCATTAATGTCTAAACCTCTGGCAACAAAAGTGAGTACAGCCCTAAGTGAAAATCTCCAAATTAGGCCCAATTATGTCTCAATTGTGAATGGGGAGCACTCCCTCATACTGGGCACTGGAAGTTCAACATGGCACCTTATGGCCTCTTTGAGGATAAAAAAAAAAAAAGAATTGTTGCTCTACATAAAGATGGCCTAGGCTATAAGAAGTTTGCCAAGATATTTTTTTACTGATCCTCTGGGTTTCCCTAAGAATTTTGAGCTATTTGCTTAATTCATGATTGGAAATTTCTCTGCTCCTTGGGATTGTGACTGTTTCTTTGGTTTTTGAATTTTCAATGCTGTACCATTTGGTGCCCCTCGGAGGTGCTGAAGACTGCAAGTGTTTCTTAATCCCCCAATTTTTCATCTGTCATCTTTTATGAGATATGCAGTGTGATGTGTCATATTTTACAGTATTTCCAGTAGAACTGTATAAGGTCAGTGTATGCTCACATACTCTATCACATTTGCTGCAGTTTAAATTGATACCATATGTTAACGTGATTCCATTTCATGCCGCTGGCTAATGTGCGCACATCTCAGGTTACCCGCACACTTTAATATCAGAAAAAACAACTGAATGTTCATATGTTTATACTGTGTTTTCAATCAAATGGCAGCATTAAAGGAACCTCAGACCAGGTGCATTACATCTTTGATGTTATAACACACCACTTAATGGGTTTTAATGACACAACATTTGCCATTTTGTTGCAGGAAATTATTTAATTGTCTATGATTAACCACAGACAGAGGCAAATTAAAACAATTAACTTGTCTATCTGTGGCTTTCACATATTCTCACACATATATGCACACCCTCAGGATTCATTCCTAAAAGCATTTAAAACTGTTCAATTGGTTTAACCAATCAGTGTATCATATAGCTTAATAGTTTTACAAATATTTTTGCAAGCATAAATAGATATTTCCTTTCCTCTACCATGCACAGCTGTGTTTCAAAGAACAAAGCCTATTCCACATTATTTCTCATGCCAGGTATCTATTTCTGTAGAATCCTATGTTATTGTAAGAGAATGCCAGCATTCCAGCAGTGGTTGTCAGTCAGTGGGTCAGTCTGGACAGTGCTCATCAAAACTCATTCTGTAGATTAAACCATAAATAACAAACAGCAAATATCTGCCATTGCCCATGTGTCTGCAAAGACCCTGCGTGATTTAGTTGATCCCTATTCATTTCTCTTGGCGTGCATTTAGAGCTCAGGCTGTTTTGGCTGGGTGAAGCTGCTGATGTAGGCTCCGGCTCCCGGAAATTTTAATTCCTGCATCCTCACGGGGCCCAGTGGAAATCCAAACGCTGTGTGTCTCAATGCCATGAGGGAAAAGACACGGCAGGATGCAAGGGCCTGTCTGTGGTTCTTAGTATGGTCCAAACAAAGCTGCTGCCCTCTGCATGTTCCATACTGACCCTCGCACAAGGGGGTCCTGAATACCAGCACAGTGTGGAGGATTTTAGCAAAGAGAAAAACCATCTGGCAAAATATATATTGAGAGAGTATAGAATATAGTTTACATTTTAAGGTTTAAAAAAGGTTATTTAAAAATTGTTTATTCTTTAACATTCAAATTTTATATTAAAATCATCAATACTGACAAATATAAATTGAGAGCATTTCACTCTTGACTTATGCTACAGACAACTATCTAGTAAACTTTTTAAGTAACCCAATAATAGGCAGACTGTCAACAACAAAGAGTCATCCAGTCTAGCAGGTGCTAAATTGATACAATTCAGGATATTTCTGATTCTTTTAAATTATTCTCTGAAGATTTGACTCCACAGATGTGAAAATCTACAGTATGTTTTGAAATCTATGTGATTATTAAGAGCAGTCATTTTCCTCACAAGCTTTAAACCACTTATATTTTCCACCCTGGAACATTTTCCTTTTAATGGTTGTTGCACTGTATTCTGTATATACACAGTTCTCTACTGCCTTTGTGAGTCACATAGTCACCAGGATAGATCAAATATAATGGTAACTATTCTGTAGGGGGTTGGGGGGGGGGGTTAGTTAGTTTAATTAGTACATTATTGTGTCATATGTTGTTCTGTGCAGGAGATAACTCCTGCATTTGTACACCACACAAAGAGGTTTTAAGAGATTTTGTTAGGAGATAGTAGGCTAAGAATACTGTTGTCTAGTGACCTTGTAATTCACAACAAGTACTCACTCAAGCTCAAAGACTAAATATACAAAATACAGGAATGACTCAAGGTTATGGTAGTCAAGTGTAATAGGATCAAACCACTGGGAGAATGTAATTTCCTTTTTATTAGATAAAAAAAGTTTGGTCAGAGTTTTAGATGGGTCAGTAGCTGGTCAAGGAAATCCAGCTGTCCTTGATCACATTAGAAAAACAGCAGGAATGATGGAAAAACTGAAGCAAGTTCAGCTTCAGTCTAGTAAAATTCTTATATCATGATTCTCCCCTCCAAAAAAAGTCCATTCCTGAAGACCCCTTTACTATCCTCAGCCAGTGAAATATGGAACATCTTTTAATCCATTTTCCATTCAAATATTCACACACATACACCACCATCCCCAAAACCCTCCAGGAATCTCAGTTTTCCTTAAGGGTTGATGTCTGCCTGGTTCGACGTTATTATCAGAAGGATAAGACCTGGAATCTCCATTTTGGTATTTATCACTGATTACTCTCAGAAGTAACACAACATTTGTTCACATTCCTACCAGATGTCACTTTAATCGTCCTTTTTACAAACCCAGTGGACATAACCTCATTTATATGAATAGAACAAGCTGGTGAGATTGAATGAGTTGAGCTGCTGTTTGGAGCTCTGCAGATATTAATGTAATGGTAAAGTTTATACTTGGAGCTTGATAAAAGATCATAACGCTAGAGTTGTATTTGTAAAATAAAATAAAATAAAAAACACCCTTCATTTGATGTAAAATAGATTTATCCCTAAAGTGAATCTCAAGGGATTCAAGAATAATTTATTAAGGAAAGGTATTGTCTCTTTAATGACAAGGGGAGTTTTCCAGTATAATTATTGCATGGTCATGATTTCCTGTATGAAAATGGATGTGTTTATTTATAAAGAGGGTTTTTTTGGGAAAATAATCCTCAGCTCAGACATTTGTATTGCTTTAATCTAGACTCCCCCATCATGTTTGTACTTCAGTTTTTCCTGTTCTTTCAATAAGCCAAAGCAAATTTGAGAAACGTTCTGCGGCTATTCAGCTGGACACCATGAACCACACCGTGTTTCTATTATGTTTGAATCTCATGTTATGAATTTCCACATGCTGTTTCAAATTGTACTGTACTTTAAGCTTTAAACCATGTACTCGTTGTCCAAAGTGCTGAAGAACTTAAGAATATATTTGGCCATAAAGGCCAGATTTGTGCAGTATACAACTGATTGTTGTCCTATGGACAGAGTCTCCCACCTCAGCTGTAGATCTCTGCAGGTCATCCAGAGTGATCATGGGCCTCTTGGCTGCATCTCTGATCAGT
>JAFFST010050889.1:30463-45910 GCA_022414735.1 Noturus placidus | reverse complement strand
AGATCCTCACTGAACTTCCGGAGAGAGTTTGCTGCACTGAAAGTAAAGGGGCTGAATAATTTTGCAGGCCGAATTTTTCAGTTTTTTATTTGTTGAAAAAGTTTGAATTATCCTATAAATTTCGTTCCACTTCATGATTGTGTCCCACCTGTTGTTGATTCTTCACAAAAAATTGCAGTTTTATATCTTTATGTTTGAGGCCTGAAACGTGGCAAAAGGTCGAACAGTTCAAGGGGGCTGAATACTTTCGCAAGGCACCGTATATGTATATATATATATATATGTGTGTGTGTATATATATATATATATATGTATATATATGTGTGTGTGTGTATATATATGGATGTGTATATATATATATATATATATATATATATATATATATATATATATATATTTGTTTGTTTGTTTCAAATATTGAAATAATGTGGCAAGTGGAGAATGGAGGAAACTTCAGAAACTCCAGACCACAAATGCCAGTTGTGGTCCAAGCAATCAATCAGGCCAATCGTTTGGATTTGCTACTACAGAATCATACCTAGAGAACAATTCAGATTTGTGTAGAATTGACCTGTGCACAAATTCCTTCATTGAGATTATTCATTGGTTATGTCCCACAATGCATGAATAGGACAAAGAACTCTGGAATAAATAAATCCAATATGCATTCACTATATTGTCTCTTACAGACATGTCTGTGCCATTCAGATGGCTATGATGAAGTTGGTTATAAAAAGAACAATCCATTCAGGAAACCAGCTGGGCAAAAGCAAGCATTGCTCAAGGCCTGCAAGTAATATAAAACAGTTTGGAGAGGACCTAAACCTTGAGAATTTTGCTTGGTTGAATCAGTGGGGGCACATGGCCTTGGCTAATAGTTTCAGGATGTCTAATGAATCTTGAGTAGCCGATAGTTCCAGCTCAGAGGCCACCACTGGGAAAGACATGCCTTGACACTAAGAGTCAATAAACAAACAATTAGATCTGTTAAGTTTACACTTATACAACCAGTGGGACCTTAACCTGATACCTTGTTTTTGCACAGTCAATAATAACTTTAGAATTAGGCACTGTGCGTGTAGACAAGGTGGTGTGAGAGAGAAATGCCCTGATCTAAGACAGAGAGTAAGTGGAAATGCAAAGTCTGATATATATATATATATATATATATATATATATATAATCTGTTACCCGAAATGATCTGTGTCACATGCAACATCCACAGGTGGTTCTCCACAATCCAGATTGACCACTGAACTGCTGGAGATCCTGACAGCTCTCTATATATGATCCAAAGATTCATGAAATCTCACAATAGGGACCAGAAAATGGTAGCGCAGTATTTCTTATGCTCACTATGGAACTAGACATAGCATCAAAATATCAATAAAACTAGACTATACACTGTCTGCAGTTACACTTCACAGACATAAACATTCAACACCCCCATTCTCTTCTCAAAGAGCTCCAGAAATGCCTTCTTGAGTGGAAATGTGGAGACCTTTATCAAGTTTTGAGACCTTCATCCTCACAACATAGCTCACATTTCATTTTCTGAGATCTCTGGTTTAAACATAATTCACTCTGGAGGACAGTCTTAACTCTAGAAGGTCAGAATTCCTGTAGAGTGCTACCATATCTCAGTTGCTATTTAGTCTTTTTTATCCAAAGCTCTATATCCAAATATGCCTCTGGAGTATCAAGGAGAAGCTACAGGTATTTTTGAAGGTTTCCACATCCAAAGAAGTGAGTCCGTAGAGAGAGAACTTGCAGATGCTGTACCGATCAAGTGGCAATGGAGGCAACATATGCTGCACACATCAACGGTGACAAGAGGGCTGAGGTAATGAAGAATGAAGTAAAGGTCATCCTAGACATCCATACATGGCTTGACAACCTGAGTCAAAGGTTTTATAAATCAAAAATTCTATAGCTATGCATTAATTGTCAAGCTTCTGGGTGAGAAACTGGAAATAAAGTGCAATACAATAACTTTGTAATATTGGTGCATGTTGTACAGCTCTGGTCAGCTCAACAGATCATTCTGGAACAGCATTGTATATCGCTTTATACTTGTCAGTATCATGATGACACATAAGGTGTGTCTGTTACAGATTGTTGTGTTTCATTACCGAATATACTGAAATGCTTTACACGTGGCTTGGACTTCAATTGCATGATGAGTGGGTGTCTAATGGAGCTGAAAGGCCACAACAGAATGATAGCAATGGAAATTCATTCAACATTGTGTGCAGTTAGCAAATGTTGCTAAAAATCCGAATTGGCAGGATGGAGTGAAATAGGACACAATAGGCTTTGCAGACATGACCCAAATTTTAAGCTTCCCACCTCTTCAGAACAATATTCAATTTCTTCTTTCAAACACATCTGCACTAATTATTCAAACAGCAGGTATCTCTTTCACATCCAGCAGATCAATGTCATGTCCTGGATTTCACCTCAGATCCCATAATAATCCAATTTAACCAAAGTCCTTAGTTAAATAAGACTGTATATCCAAAGGCATTAAGAGTGTGTAAATTTAAGAGGTCAAAGAGTTAGTGAGTGCCCCATTAAGTACAAACTATTGCAGACAGCTGTAGAGGGCATACCAAGCTCTCAAAGTGTAGGGGTATAGGGGAGTTGAGAAGGAGAAAGAGGAAAACAGGATGTTGATGTTCACTCCCAGCCCCCCACCTCCAGTTCCTCATCTATTCAAAATGAGCAACAGTTTCCCAACATTCCTCATTGGGATATTCCCTAAGGCCATAGCACACTGATTGTGTGTATGTTAAAGGGATGGTCATGTCAGGTTTTGCAGGAGGCACACTTTCAAAACACAATGCTTGTTAACATTATAAAAATATTCTAAAAATATCAACAGGTTTGTATGTGGGGTTTTTTTTTTGTGAGCTGCATTCTTCTCCTTTCAGATACAGCGTTAATCATAGAATGAGCTATGGAAAATACTCCATTCACAACTTTGTATATATAGTAAAAATGCATTGATTTAAAAATGCAACAATTTAATTTTAAGACCTAATAAAGAACAGAATGCATACAATAGTATAATTTGTTCAGGACAACATTGAAACATGCCAAAGTTGAGTTTTTCTTGCTTTTAAGCAAAAAAATATTTTTAGTATTGAGAGGATTGTGTAGCTGTATGTAAATGTAAAAGAAATACAGACAATTAATCAAGGAACCTGTCACTGTTTATGATTTCAAACTCTGGCTCTGTTTATAATGTTTGACCTTGTATTGTCAGTTGTTAATTATACATGTCTGCACTTGCATTAACATGCTCCCACCTGTGATTTTAGGAGCTTAGCCTGAGAACTGACATGACTAAGGCTTTTAAAATCACACTGTGAACAATGAGTTTCAATGTTCTATTTGTTAATAACGTCTAATGAGGCTCACTATGGCCTTGGGAAAAGGCCATAAGAAAACTAATAGGACTTTGGAAAATAGTTTGTGCAACGGAGTATCCACAGGATAATATCTTCACAGTCTACAGATGAAGGACAGGAAGTGACCGTTTGCAAATCACAGCCAAAGACTAAGGCCAGTCTGATATTTGTTTCTCTTACAGAATATTATTGAATGAATAGGTTTACACTAGCAAGCCAAAGTCCATGCGGCTGCATACACACTGATGAAATGTTTTCAAATGAATCTTCTGATTAAATACTGAATATCGTAAGCTCATGTAAATATTGCCAGAACTTTATAGAATTAAACAAAAAATCTTCTTCAGATAAAAGTGATTTTACATAGTGGACCAAAATATTCTGAGGACCCTCCTGGAAACTATGTGTACCAACGGTATGTTATAAAAAAAAAAGTTCCAGCATATGAAACATAAGCACATTATGACAGCTTCAGGTCTTGTACATTTTGGAAACCATTTATTTCAGGAAAAGATGCAAATCTAAACAGGCAGTGTGGGATAGAGACCAGATGTGTCTGCACTACGCGTGTTTCAACATATGAGCTGTTGGAACAAAAAATGGCTCAGGAAGATCAGCATCTCAGAAGGGTTATATACACAAAAGTAAAAGTTACTATACAGCCTGTTATCTTGTATGGCTTAAGTTTATAGAGCTTTTAATTGCCTTCAAATTTGTTTTTGTCTTATGTGTAAACTCATAGGTTGTCTTTTCTTGGAAATGTTGAACAAGGCCACATTGGTTTAAGGGCATCCAGGGAAAACAATGAAGCCAAGACTGAGTTGTTTAAATTGGATGAAACAGGGTAGATTTGGGAGGTATTTTACAAAGGTACACTTTGACTTAAGGCAGAGAGACTTAGACTGAACTCAAGCCTGGGAGAAATGGTAACTGAGGGTTAATTTGATTTACAGACAGAGAAACAGTGGAGAACAAAAGCAGTCATTGCTTTGTCTGGCTGCTAGACAGTTTCTACTGCTAACCATGGGCACCACTACAATTTCTGAACTTCATCTGCTTAACAGCTTCTCAAACCCAATTTTCAAAAATCAAAAGATCAAAAATCTCCTTTTGATGGGTCATTTTATTTCTCATCGTTGTATCTGGTGTAAATGTGATATAATAGTTGTTCTTAAAAATATGAAATGCGAACCCAAGTCAAGCATGGTCCATACACTTAAACATGAAAGCTGGTGAGAGAAAGGATGTGGACGTAATTCCCTACTGTACAGACATGGAAACATTTGTTGGAGAGTTTTAACAGTGAACCAGAGTTTATGTCCTTTGAAGAGAAAGATTTATTTTTGATGGGACTTTTGGCAGAGAGTTGTGGTCTTTATTGGGAGTGAAAGAACAGACACAGACTGTCCCTGCTATGCAAAATAAAGGACCTGTGTCTCCTAATGATATTCAAGTTTATGAGCTTGCTTCTGATCCAAGACAAAAGAATATCTTGTGCACAGCATGATCGTGCTTTATTTTTTCTCTCTCCAGACTGAATCTGTTAACAATCATTTTTAATTCCCTCTTCATACAATGTTTCATACATTTAAATGTGCATTGGGGAAAGGGTGATTTTAAAAATGAAACAAAAAAGACAAATGAAATGACACAATGTGCATATAATGAAGTTTAATAATACAGCATGATCTATGTTCCCTATAATTTTTAAGTACTTCTTGTCATCCATGAAAGTAAATACATATTCACTTAAGCTGCTTAAAAGAAACAAGAAAACGAGAATAATTAAAATAAGAATTCAAATGCATACAAAAACACAGGAAAGTAAATAAATCTGCTACAACCTGCAAAAAATAAAAAGACATAAATTCTGTTGCAGAATGAAAATTTTCCAAGCTCACGAGACAAATTTTTGATTATGATAGATGAGCTGGAGGTAGAGTAGGGGGGCTTGCCAGTGGGGCTACAAATGATTTCCTTAAACAGCCTTATAAAAACCATACGGCACCAGAGAAAGCCACAGGCCAAACCCCCCCCCCCCCCCAAAAAAAAAAAAAACTCCTCACACACTCACTGGCTCATTACCCGCCCCCTCTTCCAAAAACATACCTCCATACCCTCCCTCACTGTCTCTCTTTTGCAGAGAAGCTGCACACAAAAGTGCTGAGACCAGAGTTTTAAGGGCTCTCATGACCAATTGCAAAAGCTAATCAAAGGAGGAAAGGAAAAATAAGAAAATAAGATGCCAGTTAAACAAAGGATGGATGCAGAGGCAGAGGTAGAACAGTCTCTGAGAAAGATGTGCTGTGCTGCATACCTTTTCCTTTTCCTTACAGTGCTAGTGATTTGCCTGCCTCAGGAAATTTTGGGTCAAAACTTGCAGGAACAGGATGGTTTGTGCAACGCTGAAGGATGCTACTCAGTGCACTTCCAACGCAAGACTTTCCGGGAGTCCTGGAGAAGTTGCAAGGATAGAGGGGGCAATCTGGCTGTGGTGAAGCGACCAGATGAAGCAGCATTGATCCAGGATCTGCTGAAGGCTGGGGAGCGTCAAGGTCCTCGCCCCAGGCTCAGGCTCTGGATCGGTCTCCAGAGACAGCCTCGACAGTGCTCAGCCATACGTCCTCTGAGGGGCTTCACCTGGATCACAGGAGATCAAGACAGTGAGTACACTAACTGGCAACGTGAGGAATTACCAGGTGCATGTACTGCCCCTCGTTGTGTGGTTATTACCTACAATACTACAGACAAGAGTAAAAGTGACCAGAACAACTTTAAGTGGCTGGATGGCTCCTGCTTGATTGCTGTGGATGGTTTCTTGTGTCACTACACATACAGAGGGATGTGTCTAGCTCTGCAGAGTGAAGGAAAGGGACCTGCACGCTACAACACTCCTTTCAACCTGCTCAGTACCCTGCTCTCCCATATCCCCTTCGGATCTGTGGCCACTCTACCTTGTCCAGACATTACCAAGGAAGATCAGTCAGTGCTCTGTATGCTACATGAGGATGGAAGAGTTGGATGGTCCAAGGATGCACCTCTTTGTTCTGATGCTCCAAAGGACTGGTGTGAGGAAGACAATGGAGGTTGTGAGCACTACTGTGTGAATACAGATCATCACTATTACTGTGAGTGTTCAGAGGGTTTCAAGATAGGTGACAATGGGCAAAGCTGCCAGCCTTTGGATCCATGTCACGGTGCTGACTGTGAGTTTGACTGTGAGCCCAGTCCTGGGGGATACCACTGCAAGTGTCCAGAGGGGTACCTCCTCTCACAGAATGGTCTAAATTGCATTGATATTGATGAGTGCCAACAACATCCATGCCCCCAGGTCTGCATCAATACACCAGGAACGTTTGAGTGCCGCTGCAATGAGGGCTATCAGCTGTCTGAGTTTGGTGAGTGCTTGGATGTAGATGAATGCAATGAAGGCAAATGTGAGCATTCCTGTGAGAACTCCCCAGGAAGCTATATATGTCTCTGTCATGAAGGATTCTCCCCTGTACCTGATGATCCAGAGCGGTGTGAAGATATCGATGAGTGTCAACTCACTGTCACTTGTGAGCATATATGTGACAATTATGAAGGTGGATTTGAGTGTAGTTGTGAAGCAGGCTATGAGTTGCAGCAGGATGAGTATTCATGTTTGCCTACCAAAGGCATGGCTGAGCAATACCCAACTGCTGAACCAGTTCATCCAACAACACTTGTTTGGGAAGAATTTGGTAACACTCCTGACATAGTGACTGATAATATCCCTCTGGAGTGGCTTACTGAACCTCCAAGCATAGACTGGCTTCCCACAGGGTTAGACTGGTTTACAGACATAGCACAGGAGTACTACATTACCTCGCCAGTACCTGGGTGGACAGAGCAAACACCAAATTCCCCAACATCAGATTGGTTAAAGGATGCTACGACATCAAATATACAAGCTGATTCAACTGCTAAGGATGAAAAAAAACAGTGGTTGGATGAGAGTAGAATATTATCACAAGGTGAAGACCACTTACCTTCAACTCTTCCAACAAACAGGAATGGGGATGCTGATAGGATCACTCCTTTGATACATCAAATCCTTGAGGGTAGTTTGCCATCCGCCTCCAGCCAAGAGCAAAATCCAGGTGGCAAAAAGAAGCAAGACAGAAGCTGGTTGCTAGTAGCACTACTAGTTCCCCTCTGTGTCTTTATGGTAGTCATGCTAGCATTGGGCATTGTGTATTGTACAAGCTGTGCTGTTGAGCCACGCAACAAAAATATAACAGACTGTTACAGCTGGACCACCAACTCCAAACCTGCTGAAACAAAAGCTGCAAAATCACAGGCCTGAGAATTTTGCACAGGACAACATGACTATTGAAAATAGCAGTATCCTAAACATGTCTGGCTGTGTCTAATTATGTCATTTTGGTATTATGTATCATTTTAAGGATTCCAGGTTTGGACTGTTTTGAGAAAACTTTTGTGGAAAAAACATCAGAAATCTGTTTCCAGTTGGATACAAAGCAAGAAATCTCAATGCAGTCCCATTTTATTTGTATTTCACTGTACATTTAGAGGTTCTAATGGAATTAGTACTGTGTTGTTCATACATCCTAAAGTTACATAAAGCTTGTTTTTAGATTTGACTGTGCATTTTACCATACCCAAATTTTTTCATATAAAAAAATCATTGCCTATATTGATTTGTCCAAAATTTTGTAATATATGTAAATTCAGGAAGGTCAAATGGTATCTTGATACTAAATGTTTGATTATTATATAAATTTTGTATCAATTACAAGCAGTGAATTTTGGTCAGTGAAGTATTCCATTTGAACCAAATTATTGTAAAGCAGTGTATTGCAGAACATAGTATATTGTTCAGTTTGCCTGTGCGAATTGGCTATTTGTAATGTGAACATGCACTTCATTTGTAATTTACCAAAATAATTTTGATAATTGATTTTACAATTTGCCTCAAATTTGCAATAAAATTGAGTGTGAAGTTCTGCTGCTTGAGAAGTCTGCATATTAAGGCAATGCATTCCTGCACAAATTATATGTGGCTTGTGTTATGTTTTTAGCGCCCCCAACAGTGAAATGTGAAATTTAAAGTATAATGTGATCACATCGCTGCAGAAAGTTATGGAGTCCAGGTATCCCTTGGGTCCATGAAGCATAGCTATGAGATCTACCTTTTTTTTTAAGTGACATCACAGAGGTGCTGTTAATATGATACAAAATCTAACTGGTTTAACTGGGAGAAATTTAGGAATACAAAGTCCCCAGTGGTTTTAATAAATAAATATGAAGGACAACAATTGGGTAAGGTGCTTAATAAAACGTGACGCAATGAGATGGTAATGGAGTCATACACAAGAAGGGGTCACTGTCTGAAAACAGTCTGATAAACTCTGGTTTAGGATTACTGCAGAGCTGGCATATTTAAAAAATAATAATAATAATAATAAATAAAATTAAAAAAATATTTGATAACTTTGCAGTTTTACATTTTAAAGCAATTTTTAAAGCAAAAAAAAAATGTAAAGCGCTATTAATGCTATTAAAGATTTTGTTGTTCAGAAATTTGTTTTGATGGTAACGGATTATTTGCAGAGTGATTATTCCTGTATTATTTCTTTAGAGATAACAGGAGGACTTTTAATATAGCGCTGGGAAAATGGAAGTGGTTGTCATGTGATAGATCATGGATGGAAGGTAAAGAAATAACTAATAGCTCAGGACGAAAATAGTTTAAACTTTCAGCAGAGAGCAGGTAGATGCTCCTCATTAGCTATACTCAAAAACACTGTGTGTAACAAGTCACATACATTATAATTTTACAACGAACTGTCATTCTTCTCTGAAATTGACCAGTTTATATCATGGGCGTAACCACGCACTCTTGGGGGGGTACCAATGTCGGGAAATATCAATGGGGGAAATATCAATGTCGAGGAAATACCAATCTGTCCCCCCAATATACAGGAGAAAATATTTTCTATATGTTCCGCTTTAATTTTTCCTGCCAACGGATCTGTCTTTTCTTCATCTATTCTATTAATTTTATTTATCTATTTATTTATGTCTATTCTTTTTTAATATATTCACGTTTGTTAAGGAAAATCGGTGTACACTTGGTTTCGCCCAGACTCAACGCAAGTTCGGTGATGTATTTGAGCAGTTTCCCCATGCTGTGGGAGCTTCTATCACTCAGAAACCACGTGATTTCAAACAGTAACTGTAATTCTAATACAGTACTATGTTGTAAATATGCAAATTTTCAGTATCAATTTTGGAAGTTTGTCTGGCCGGGGGATGGGGGTTCAGCGCTTGGACCCCCCAATGTCCATAACATGGTTACGCCCTTGGTTTATATCCTATAGAAGTAGGTCTTTTCAGGTGTTTTCAGTTGACTGTTGAAATTTCAGCTTGACCTGTATTCATTTTGACCTGTATCCCATGACAAAGGTTGTATTGTTGTTTGTTTGGTTTTTTTTTTTTTTTGATTAGTTTGATAGCCAAGAAAGCAGCCGAGAATTGCAAACAAGTTGACCCCCAACAAAATCTAAATGAAAAGTTATCCTGTATTACCATATTTTTCTTGTTGCTTCAATCTTTACTTCTTTGTTAACTTCTTATTCATTGCTAAATGTATTATTGCTTCTTAAACGTCTTAGTTTAAGTGTCCAGAATGGGATTACTGTGCATTTCTACAGGCACAGTTTGTCTTAGTTATACCCAAACTCTCAGATATTAGTTTGATGGACTGTTTTCTAACCCTGCTGTGACAATGAAGTGTTTGAAAACCCAAACAAAACTGCTACACTTGAAACACTCCTACAATAGTCCACCACCCAAAGAATAAATGCTCAGTGGTGGTCCTATGATGATCCACTAATTAACGGGAAAGAGGGATGCTGACATATGGCTAAGTAATGGGCTACAGTCAATAATTCTACATCTAAAGAAGTCACCTGTATTTTAGTAAACCCAATGAACTTGCCATTAAGTCTATGTGTTACGTCATGTCCGGTTTACAGACTCGTGTAATTTGCACAACAGTGTTGTTCGGGTGGTTAATTAAATGGCTACCAGTGGTTCTCACTACAACATACAAGTATACAAATTGGCTGTAACCATTTCTTTTTACCGCTTTTCAAACAATACAGTGCACAGACAAGGAAACCCGGACGTGACATCCACAATGTATCACTTGCTAGTTTGACACTCACTGTTTAAAACCTTTAAAACAGTGACACCTTGTGTTGAACGTAGGAAATAGCATTTCAAAGAAAGCCATTTTATTCAATGCATTATTGGAATAGCACGTTTAGCACGTCCGCCTCACACCTCCAGGGTCCGGGGTTCGGGTCCCGCCAGGGCCATGTGTGTGCGGAGTTTCCTCCGGGTACTCCGGTGTCCTCCCCCAGTCCAAAGACATGCATGTTAGGCTGATTGGCGTGTCTAAAGTGTCCGTAGTGTATGAATGTGAGTGTGTATGTGATTGTGCCCTGCGATGGACTGGCACCCTGTCCAGGGTGTACCCTGCCTTGTGCCCGATGCCTCCTGGGATAGGCTCCAGATAGACCCTGAAAAGGAGTAAGCGGTTGAAGATGGATGGATGGATGGATAGAATGTCTCCCCCGGTTTTATCTACCAGACTGCTAGGCATGGGGGAAAAGGGGGGTAAGGGGGGAGGAAGTGAAATTTGTATTAAATTGTTAATTTCTATTCAGTTATTTTCTAGTTTTCTCAAAAATGACAGTTAATAACAGTTTAAAATTATCTTAATTACTTGTTTTTAGACCATTTTCTACAGGATGTCACAGTTCAATTCCCCACAAGCTCATCTCTAATAGATATACCAATAATACTTGATCAACATGAAAGACTTTTCACTTAATATGAAACTTTGACAATGAAAACTGAAACATTACTCATTTGTTTTCCCAAATCCTCTTTATTACAAAAGCTCAGATCTAACATATAAATAACATGTATATGTTAATAGACATCTCTGTATTTATATTTATAAATATAACTATAAACTCTTAACGCTTGCATTTAAGTAAATATAACTCTTGCATTTAAGAGCGCTTGGATATTGGGGGGTCCAAGCGCTAAGCCCCCCGCGCGCAGCCAAACTTCCAAAATTTCATACTGAAAATGTGCATATTTAGAGTTATATGAGTGAGTTATATTTAGAACATAGTATTAGGATTACAGTTACTGTTTGAATTCACGTGGTTTCTGAGTGATAGAAACTGCTAAAATACATCACCGAACTTGTGTTGAGTCTGGGCGAAACCAAGTGTACAATTGGAGGTGGGGGGGGGGGCATATTTTCCGTAACAAACGTGAATATATTAAAAAAGAATAGACATAAATAAATAGATAAATAAAATAAATAGAATAGATGAAGTAAAGACATATCCGTTGGCAGGGAAAATTAAAGCGGAACATATAGAAAATATTTTCTCAGTCCATCGCCTTAACCACTGGCTCGTCATATCGGCGAGCTGTTTCGAATATTATTTTGCTGTTAATATTATATTTTATTTTATATGTATACTGCTGTTATCAAACTAGCGTTAGTTTTCTTCATAGACTTAGTCCTTGGTCCGACTTAAAACTTCACAATCCACCATACTGTGTGTCATTTATTCAAACAGCTGTCATTTATGAAATCTATTTTATGTTCAATAAGTGTATAAAATGTTATTTTACCGTTAAGGCTGGAGTGGTGAACTATAGTTCTTTTGGCTAGATAGCTAATTTTTTAGCTGTTGCAATGATGCTAACTCGCTTCAGAGGAAAGTAGCTAATGCTAGCTCAAAACGTCGCCAGAATCAACATGATGTTAGATGAAGAATAAAAATTCCTGAAGACAGTTAAACTCGATTCTACTCTGGGCCATACATCTCATCTTGCGTGTTTGCATGACATTGGAGGCCTTGTGCAACTATACATTCTCTCCAAATCCTTCCCATTATTTAACTATAAATAGGTCTGTTACATGTATGTTCCACTGTAAAATGGCCTGTGCCAACATACAAGAAGTTCTGGTTATTGTATCCAGTATTACCAGATCTCAGCAAAATTTCCAAACCAAATACATCTGGATTAAAAAAAAACCACAAAAATACCTGAAAGCAGTCCTAAAACTTCAGACATGGTTAATTTGACATCTTTGTCGTAGGTTTCGAGTGCACAAATTTGTGATTTTCAGACACTCCATAATCACCTTTTCCCTCTCCCAATCTCTTCAATATAAACTATATGGCCAAAGGTTTGTGGACACCTGATCATCACACCCATATGTGAACCTTCCCTGAAACTGGAAGAACAGAATTGTCTTGAATGTCTTTGTATTATGTAGCATAAAGATTTCATTTCACTGGAAATAAAGGCCACAAATCTGTTCTAGCATGACAATGTCCCTATGCACAAAACAAGGTCCATGAAGACATGGTTTGCCAAGGTTGGAGTGGAAGAAATCCTGCACTGATCCACCTCCTCACTTGATATCAGTGCGAGACCTTAATAATGCTCTTGTAGCTTAATGACCAAGAATCCCCACAGCAGGTTCCAAAATCTAGTGGAAAGCCTTCCCAGAAGATTTGAGGTTAATATAACAGCACAGAGGTGACCAACTTCGTATTAATGGGAATGATTTCGGAACAAGCACATAGAGGTGTGATGGACCACTGTCCACATACTTTTGGCCATAGAATGTATCTTACAACAGAAATGGTTGTGTATGTAGACATACTATCTGTACTTACACGTTCTGTTTCCTTACCATAGCCTATGTTTATTACAACTGTGTTTGTGTTTATTGTGCTTTGGATGTGCAGTTTATTCTCTGCCCTCTTTCTCTTCCCTCCATCGTCATGCAAGTGCTCAGACGAGCTGGACCTAATTAGTCCACGGTGGAGGTGATTGGATAGTGTGTGGGAGGAGCAGAGACACAAGCCACATTGGCTCTGTGGAGAAGAGAGAGAGATTTCCTAGAACAAGGATGAGGCCTTCCTCCTGGTTCCCCGAACCCAGAGTTGATTTATATGTTGCGTTGTTTTGTTTCTGACTGAGCGAGCACTGGAGTTTGTGCCGGAGCAGAGGTGTTTGTTCAATATTTCTATTTCTTTCTTGTTTGGGGAATGTAGGGAGAGGGTGCCATTTTTGTTGGTACTCCTGACTTTTCTCCTTGTCTATGATTAGACTGGGAGAAAGGGAAGTGTTCTTGTAATTTCTTTTCATGCTTTTCTTTTGGGTTTGTCAGATATATTTGTTTGTTATTTTGGCCTGGCCCTCCCCTGAAGCTGTTGTCCCCCTTTTTTTTTTCTTTGATTATTCTTTTGGATTGTCTTGTTTTGGTGATGGTTGTGATTGACATCTTCTGCAGCTACAAAATTGTTATTTTCTTCAAAGTGGTGTTTATGGTCACATTGCTTCTTCTAGTACTCAATTAATAGATCTTGTATAGTAGCCCTGCTTGATATCACTTTGCTTGTATCTCTCATTTGTAAGTCGCTTTGGATAAAAGCGTCTGCTAAGTGAATAAATGTAAATGTAATGTATGGTGTGGATTCTGGGACAGGAGGTTAGACATCCTGGTTCTCACTCTACAAAGTTATGTTTTTTTTCTACCTGTAACCTTATTCTAAAACTAGTTCAATTTGACTTAAAAAAAAAACCAAAAAACAGCATGCTGGGCAACCCTAGCTACATCTAACATTACACTTTCACAGCTGGACAGAGTCCTCACTGAATATTACACAGTAAAACAGAATTAAAATATGTACAAAACATTAAGCTTCGAAAATACGTTAATTATCTTTCTTATTGCATCTCTGTGTGTGAATATGGAAGCTGTAATGACTCAGTTAATGACCTCAACTACCAAGCTGTGACTTGCAATTTCCACATAGTATAAAACATTAGTGCTTAATTTGAGGTTGCTCCTGTATATGCAAGTACATATGATCTAAGAATATAGTGGTATTTGATCTGAGACAGTCGTGTTTGTAGTGCTAATAACTCAAATGATGCAGTAAATAAAATATACTTTCATATCCCTTATATAGACAAAAAAAAAAACAACTCAAGATATGTTCTCTTCTGCCAGAAAGTAGAGAGCATAAATCATGTAAGCTTGCAGAGCCAGCCTGCCCTGGGGCCCCGACGACTTCAGGTTTTCATGCACTGAGCAGGAAGTGTGTCGAACACATACTCGCATGTAGCTCATTAAATAACACTAGGGAAGGGAAGCTTGGATCATTTTACTGACACTGATCTTTGAATCTTGTTCAGAAAAATGAACGGATCTTTTTTTTAAGTTATTTTGTTTATTTCAGCAGAATATAATTAAAATGTTACATGTTAAATTACCCAACACATTTAGTACTTAATAAACTATTAAGTAAACTATAGGCTAATGCAGCCAAGGCCGAATTTTGAGAAACAGAAATTATTAATTAATTGCTTAGCTGGATCTTCAGGCTATGCAGTCTGTTAGTTCACCTCACCTAATGATCCGAGTCCTTCTTTCATTATGTCTGTATCAGGGAAACAGAAATTATTTTAGTTCATCTCTGGAGTCTTCGGTTTGAGTCATTTGTTCATCACATGACCATGACCGTCCCATAGGATGAATGCATCGGGGCTGTGACATCATGAAACGAATGACTCGAACCTGAAGACTTGAGAGGTGAACTATTTCATGACTCAAAGCTAGGATTAGCTCGAAGGATGCAGCAATCTTTACATTTTGAAGGTATGTTGCCACCCTAAAAGTCTAAGGCTTTTTGCACGTTTCTATTTTTTTCTATTATTCTGTTGTTTTACTTTTTATTTCAGGGCAAATTTCAAACAGATGGAGATTACCATGCCGTGCTGTGGGACATTACCACTGCCCCCACTGTTCAAGGACAGTTATAAGAAGAGTGGACATGGAAAGGCATTTGGTCTTATGTTATAATCAGCTGACCTCACAGTTTATGCAGCCTGACCTGCCTCGTGCCCATGGGCGTAACCACGCACTCTTTGG
>JAFFST010050889.1:6565-19357 GCA_022414735.1 Noturus placidus | reverse complement strand
AAAACAGAAGTTCGACGGGAGCTCAAACCAAACCAACCTACTCCATGTCCCGCTCAACAGCGCCCCCCAGTTCGAGTCATTTTAAAAAAGAAACCATGAAAGTAGCATGGTGACAGTAAAAAACATAAGAACGCTAGGGATTGTATCATTGCTAAATCTGCCCCTCGTGCCACCCCAATCGTGAAAGCAGTGCAACGTGTTGGTGATAAAGTCGCAGAAAAAGAGATGAGAGAATTGAAAATAAACTTCAATGCAGCCTACATGACTCTGAGCCTGAATAAGCAGGAAACAACTAATTGTACATAGTTGAATAAAGTGAAAAAAGAAACAAATGACTGGACATTTAAGTATTTACGGTAATATGATGTACTGAACCTTGCACATTGTGAATGTTAAGAATACATTGTGTAAACTATGGGAGGCAGAGTAAACAACGGCAGACAGTACAGAGGGAAAAGAAAAGGCAGTGTGAGGTAGCCGTTTAACAATCCTATCATGTCATATGACATCACTATATTCTGGCTCCTGGAAATTTGATTTGGCACCTAAATATTTTGGGTTTAGGATCGAGAGAGAGATCGAGAGAGAGAGAGAGAGAATTATTATTATTATAATAATAAAAATTTTGCGTGGAACCCTGGGAACAAATGAGACAGTGACACTGATTAGAGTAACAGTAAATGGGAGTATCACTGATAAAAGGCTATACAGGTTTCCTTATCCTATGGTCAACTATACAAAATAAAAATCTAATGCGGAGTGAAGTGTAATGTCCACATAGTATTTTTGTTACATTTATATAACCTGTACAGATTAGCATTTCCTTGCCTGAAATGCTCTTGACCTCTTTAGGACCTTACCACATCCCAGAAGAGTGGAGGCAACCTGCTGCAGATGTTGTATGACAAGCCCAGCCGCTGGTCCTACACATTCCAGACCTACGCTTGCCTAAGCCGCGTTCGTGCCCAGCTTCAGCCCGCCTCTGCCAAGCTGCAACAGGCTGAGCATCCAGTCCAGTTCTATGAGCGCTCGGTCTACAGTGACCGGTACATAGTGAAAGAAAGGAGGGACTGGGACCCATGTGCTTTGCATGTTTTTATTGTGTATAATATGTGAATTTTAAGCAAATAGTATTTATTTTTGCAGATATGTTTTTGCTTCGAACCTATTCGAGTCTGGAGACTTCAACGAGACGGAGTTTGCCATCTACCAAGACTTTCATAGCTGGCTTCACTCGCAGTTTGAGTCCGACCTTGAGCTTGATGCCATAATCTATTTGCGAGCCGATCCTGAGGTATGGTGGGTTTTTAATATGTTGGCAATGTCTAATATATGGTTGTGAGTAACAATTCAAAACAGTCACCATGACAATTACACAAAAGGGCTAAGGGTGGATATTTTTTGCCTGCTGAGCTTAGAGAGTCAGATAAGTTCTTAGTGTTGATCATATTAGCATTTCTGAATTTAACACTGTGTAAACCATATTGGCAGATAGCAGATATCTACTAGTATCCAATGCTCACTAATGTTACACCATTATGATTTTTGGTAGGAAAAGAAAATTACAGGCTCATGTAATTCAACAGCAAGGGCCAAACTGGTAAATGGAGAAATCGATAGTGTCTTGTCTATTTGTAATTAGTTCCAAATAACTTACAAAGGCAGCACAACACGTCTGAGCAGGGGAATAAAATAATGGAGATTAGAAACTAGTTAGCAAACACTCAAGTTGCATGGATAAACATTTCACACTATATGTAGTTTGAAAATCTCTTGGTATATATCCCTCATATTTCTTAATATTTGCAATTTTACAGTCTCCCCTTTTAGGAAGGTTTTAGACTAGCATTCACCACACCCAGCTGAGCATGCAAACCCCTCAATGCAAACAGCTAAAAGAAGCTGCAGTACAAGCCTGGAAAAGCAACACAAGAAAAAAATGCAACAATTTGGTGATGTCAGCAGGTCACGGGCTTGATGCAGTTATTGCAAGCGAGGAATATGCAACTAAATATTAACTGTTCTTAACTTTAAGACTATCTGTTCCTAAAATAAATTTGTTTTAAATATGAGGAAATGGCTCGTATTCATCTTTGGGTCTAAAATAAAAATGTATAGCAAAAACAATAGGATTGGCCTTTCTGTTCCAATAAAATTGGAGGGGACTGTTCGGATTCTTCTCGAGATTCTCACATCTACACAAACTGAGCAAATTACACACACGAATAGATAGTTTATACAGCCTGACACACAACCCAGGCATGCTCAAAAGAATACATAATTTCGCACAGGTTGGATTCATTTTCTTCAATGCTTGTGACCTAGTTGAACATGTATGATTGATATGAGTTGAATTGGAAAAAGACACTGGATGTGCAGGGAAAGAATTGAATATCACTCAGAAAGCGTAACTTCAGTCAATTTGTGTTGCAGAGGTGTATGCAACGTCTTAAATGCCGAGGTCGTGAGGAGGAGCTAGGAATTCCTCTGGAGTACATGGAGAAACTTCACTATAAACACGAGTGTTGGCTCTATAACAGAACTACACAGTGAGTTCATCATTATATAAGATATTAACCTCACATTTTCTCTCATCACAGTTTATTAAGATCCAGTTGACCTAAAGGATTTAAAAATATTGCAATGAATGTGAATTTTTCCCCAATATTTTTGTCAGTATTGTGACAGTTTTGTAATGTAAATGTGAAAAATAGAAATGCAAATATTTACTATTGTGGCAATCTTTGCTAGAGTAGTTACTCACAAAGTAGCTAACATTAGCTAGGTATATAAAATAAGGTTGTTGAGTTATGTAAACATTATATAGCCACCATTACTGAAGGCAGTAAAGCCAACTGGTGGCCAAAATGTTACTAGTTAAATGGCTATAGTATTCCGAATATAAATTTTCAGGTCATCTTTTTGTGTTTGCGTGTGTGTTTTGTGGCCAGACATTTATTTTATTTATTTATTTTAATAAATGTAAACAATAAATAAAGGATATCATTGTGGCAAAGTGGTTAGCACATTTGCACTTTCAGTGTTGGGGGTTTGATTCTTGTCTCCACCCTGGGTGTGTGGAGTTTGCATGTTCTCCCCATACTTCCAGGGTTTCCTCCTGGTTAACCCGATTTCCTCCCCCAGACCAAAGCATGCTTTGTAGGCTGATTGGCATCTCTAAATTGTCCATAGTGTGTGATTGGTCCAGGGTGTTCCCTGTCTTGTGCCCCAAGTCTCCTGTTCCAGTCTCCCCACAACTGTGTAGGATAAGCGGTACAGAAAATGGACAAATGTATTTATAAAGGATATCCAGAGGACACCTCTAGAGTAGGTATTTCAGTGCTAAAATATGAGAAGAGAGCTCGACCAACCAATCACATAGACCCTAGAGTTGATCATGAGCAATGAGACACTTCACATATTGAATTTTCGGTCAATAAAACAAGAGACATTTGTCGTTTTCTAAACAATGTAGATTATGATCCAAATATTTATTGTGTCAAAATATGGTGAATTCTGCTGCTCATTAACCCTTTGCCCCCCCCCCCCCAAGGCTTGATTTTGAGTACTTGAAGGATCTCCCTGTTCTGGTGCTGGATGTTAATGATGATTTCAAGAATGACAGAATTAAGCAGCAGGAAGTTGTTGACAAGGTAAATACACCTTGAGTTTAGCCTGAATTGCTTTCGCTGATGTGCAAGAAGAGTTATTATTCAGTGTGATGACATCTACAGTATGATGACATTTGCTGATGTGCAAGAAGAGTAATTATACAGTATGATCACATCTTGAAGAAAAGACAGAAAAAAAGTATTATGGAGATTATTTAATGTCCAGTCAATTAATTAATTTGCTTATTGTGGTCTGTTTTGTTACAGGTGAATGAATTTCTGTCTACGCTCTAATACATAATCAACCACCCTCTGAAGAGTGTTTGTGTGGGTTTTAAAACAGGCTTTTATTATTTTTTAATTTATTTTTCCATACCTTTTTTTTTTTTTATTATTATTTTTTTCCCATAACTCAAATATAGGTGTATTAAGTGTGAAATGCATTACATCAAAATCAACAAGGAGTTTTCGAACGAAACAACTACAGTGACCTCAGATTGTGTTCAGGGCTATGTCTGGGTATGTAATTGTCCTCGTGTAATCCTTGTCATTGTCACACTTTATTTTTATTTTATTTTTTAAACTGTTTGAAATGAGGTTGAACTTAACTTTAAATTGTAAATATGTATTTATAGTTGTCTTATCGAAACACAAAGCACTTGCTTTTTTTTATGCTGTTAATTTTTTTTTTCACAGTATTTTCCAAAATAAAATTGCCTGTAATATGTCTAAGTAAGCTGCAATAATTGGTGTTGGTCTTTACTGTGTTTAAGTGTGTCCTTTCTTTGTCTTTAACTCTTGTGCATCAATTAGAAAAAGTTACACATGGGTCTACAGATTTCAATATCCATGTTCAAAAGAGCAAATATTTATTTCCACCGTCACTGATGAGAATTTTTCTTTTTTGTTTATTTATTTATTAACTAGCATCAGTTCTAATAATCACCGAACATTCATTAATTATCAGAATTTTAACCCTTTAAATTATGGTTTGTTTAATGCCACAGATGTTTATAAAAATCATTATTTTCCATATACTAAATGCCAAGCAGATTTATTTAATTTATTAGTCTTTGATATGTCAATGATTAACAACATTCATTTTGATGCATTCATATTTTTATGCAGTGTCAGATTACACAAACAAACTACCAGTCAGGTCCAAAAAGGACAAAAATGTTCATGTCAAAAACCTGTCCTAGAAATTATTGCATTACATTTTTCCCCCACTTTCACTGACTGATTTTTATTATTTATTTTTAACCAGGATCAGTTCTGATCATAATGAAAAAATCTCAGTAGTCTTTGACTCATATACATGGGGTGGGATTTGTGATTTCCAGTACAATATTTCTTACTTTCTAACTGTTCACACACAACATTTTCAATAAGCACGTACAAACCGCAACTCTGATGTTCATACAAACACACAATTTTAGCTGCATCATTTATTCAGTTGGTCTGCAGTGCTCTATAATACAGCGGAATCAGAAAAAAGGAAAAGCATGTACAGGTGCATCTAAAAAAAATTTATATTGTGGAAATGTACTTTTTTTCCCCCATAATCTAATTCAAAAAGTGGAACTTTCATATATTCTATACATTCATATATTAGAATAAATAATTTTAAATACAGAAATGGCAACCTTCTGAAAAGTATGTTAATTTAATTGGTCAGAGCTCTACTGCATCAATATGGTGTGGCATGGAGACAATCAGTCTGTGGCACTGCTGAGGTGCTCTGGAAGCCCAGGTTGCTTTGATAGTGGCCTTCAACTCGTCTGTATAGTTGGGTCTGGTGTTTCTCATAGATTCTTTATGGGGTGCTGGTCAATCAAGCACAGTAATACCATGGTCAGCAAATTAGTTACTAGTAGTTTTGACACTGTGGGTAGGTGCTGAGTCCAGCTGAAAAAGAAAATCAGCATATCCATAAAGTTTGTCAGCAGATGGAGGTATGAATTGCTCTAAAATCTCCTGGTAGACACTGCATTCCCTCTCGACTTGAGAAAACACAGTGGACCAACACCAGCAGATGACATGGCACCCCAAATCATCACTGACGGTGGAAACTTTACACTGGACTTCAAGCAACTTGGATTCTGTGCCTCTCCACTCTTCCTCCAGACTCTGGGACCTTGATTTCCAAAGTAAATGCAAACTCTACTTTCATCATCCCCACTATTGTGGTTATGTGTACTGAACCAGACTGAGAGATTAAAGGGTCAGGAAACGTTTGCAGGTGTTTTGAGTTAATTAGCTGATTGGGTTTCTTATCAGGTCGAAATTTCTGTATTATAAATTATTTATTAAAACAACACGCTTGAAATATTATATGTAATGAATCTTGAATATATGAAAATTTCACTGTTTTAATTAAATTACTAAAAATAAATTTTCCCACGATATTTACATTTTTTGAGATGCACCTGTATTTTCCTCATAGGCGAAACCTGAGAAAATAGTGCACATTTCAGAAATGAAATAAAAAAAATCAATGTTTTGAAACCTTGTCAACAAAATAAAAGCCTATTATCACAGAGTGTTTGATTTTATGCTTAAACGTCACAAGTATTAAATATTACAGTTCGAATGGGTTTCAATGGGAACATTTTTGTCCTTAAGGTCCTGAGTGTAACTATTTGTTTACCTAGTTTAAAATAGATTTATGAAAGCAAATGAGGGTGAAATATTAAAATTGCAAATAAAATGCACACCTTTTGTTAAATTTATGCTATTTGCATTAACACTGCATTTTTTTTTGTTATAAAAAACTGTGTTTTTTAATTGTTGTGGAGCTCATGGAAAATAATTAGAGGAATTGGTAGGCTCTATCACAGTGAGACACAACAAAGTTACATCGAGCTCATCCTTTAATTTTCAGCATTGATTTGGTTTAGGTAAATTACTATTTGAATCAATTCTTAATTTTTTATTGTAGCAGTAACAAGAATTGAGGAGTGTAGGGAAAATAAAAATAGTTAAAAGCACAAATGTTAAGTCTAAAGTGGGTAATATGTGCAGACAGTAATTAAAGGATTATTACAGTACATTAGAGACAGATTTTTAAAATTCCTTTTTTATTTACATAATTTATAGTGACCTATGGTGTGATTAATACATTGATTCATGTCACATCTCTATTCAGCTCCAGGAAATCATACCAGCTTGATTCTTTGAAACTGGCTTCCTAGAAATGTTATAAAAATTTACGAAACACATGAAGTTTCAAAACATGGTAAGAGTTTGACAGCTGCAAAATAGGAAAACATTTGTTGGTTTTTTTGGAAGAAAATCTGGAAGATTTCAAGGAAAGTTATTAAATGTAAATGATATTCATGTAAAGCTGGTCAAAATTATACACTTACTTTTACAGCCTTTTGATGCCCCATCCCAACTTTTTTGAGACGTGTTGCAGTCATCAAATTCAAAATTACCATTTTTTTTCTTAAAATGGTACATTTACTCAGTTTAAACATTTGATATGTTTTCTGTTCTGTTGTGAATAACATATGGGTTTATGAGATTTGCAAATCATTGCATTCTGCTTTTATTTAAATTTTACTCAGTGTCCCAACTATTTAATGTGTGAAATTGGTAAACACTATCAAAACATTTAATAGTTAATAAGTAAGAGCACTTGGTTCAGGAACTATACCTCAAAAAAACAAAAAACAAAAAACAAACAAAAAACACACACTTATACTTCACTCATATTCATACATGGCATTAAAAAAAACCTTTTGATTTGATCCAGAATAAAAATGTAGTCAACAATTTCTTTCAAAATCAGTGGAAATAAGCTATTATAGATACACGCTGGTAGTAATTCTAAGCATAAATCACACTGATCTCGTCCATATAAGCAGCACATGTAATAATTTCAGCCACTTAGAAAATAAAATGTAATGAATCATATATTTTAATGGTGATCTTCTCCTACAGTATAACCTCTCTAAACTACATTTCCCAGGATATCTTGAAATCCGCCTATTGCCTCACACTGCCATGACTCGGTTGCGCCCTGATCTATGCTATGTTTTTGATGCACTCTTTCCGCCTCGGGGTTAATTATCACAAAGAGGAGAAGCCTACATCCTTATCCTAAACATCCGATTTACAATCAAGGGTCAGAAGGAAGCAATTGAAGCTGTGTTGATTGTAAACTAAACTTTGTACAGTCATAAGACTTGAAGCAAACGGTCCTCTACTTTTCTCATCAAGACAAAAATAGGCGTGTCTAGGGGGCGGGACTTTATGACAGACGTATCGATAACCAATCACCATTGGCATATGATATTTCCTGGCGTAAGCTCTCCCGTAAACCAACCTTTACGTCGCGTACGTTCGTTTGAGTAGCGTGTACTCTAGCCAATCGTCTTGCAGAAACCCGGACTGTAAACCAATCGCCGTTGGGAATTTTGAACACAGGCGGGATAATACGGAAATAGAACGACGTGGGGGTAGGTTGTTAGAAAGTTAATGGCTTGGGGGAAAGAGAATCTCTTCTCGCTTCAGGAGAGTTTGAGGGTTTTTCTGAAGTAAAACGGAATAATTTTTTAACAATATAACCCCAAAGAAAGTAAGAGGACAACGTTACCTTTACAAACATACATATTTTTTAGGAAAGTATGCAGGATGCAGTAGCCGGGACGGCAATGCTGACGGACGGCTTCGAGGACGAGATTGACTCGGTTACTCCGCGCTCCCCAGCGCTCGGGATGGGGGTTGGAGCTACACCAGGAGCCGGACTCGGAGGCCTCGGGTTGGGTGTCGGTGGCAAAAAAGTACGCTTGTTCGGCGAGCCAGGAGGGCCCGCAGCAGATAGACTCGATTTCAAACTCACCGCAGCCGCAGTGCTTTCCTCAGGGCCCGGATCCGGCAGCGACGAGGATGAAGTATCTGAGGTAAGCTATCATGTATTTAGCTAGCCGAGTATGCTAGTAGCGCTGTAATTCTAGCTCGCTAGTTAGCTTAGCTAGCTAGCGTTACTAAACTAGGGTGACGGCAGACTGCATTCTTAAGCCATCAAATCCCTCAGTTGCCCGAATTATTTTTTTTATTAAACAGTTACGTAAAAAGCGCACACTGCCATCTCTTGCTATAAACAACATTTCAGTGCTATTCACATCTATAACGCGGACGTTGTGTACAATTTCAGCGCTATTTCACGCAACCCACGTTGCCAGTTGCGTTTCCAAATAGCTTGGATTGTGGCAGTGCTAGCTCGCTAGCTAGCCTGTTAGCATGGTGCTGCGACTGACGAAGGCTGCGATTTGGGCCTAAAGACAGCAGCGGGCAACGCCATCGCCTGCTCGTTAGGCTCTAATATTCCTACTGTAATGCACACTCGTGAGTTTTGTCAGACCACATGGCAGATTTGTTGTCGTTATACGGAATGTTGAAGGCAGAGTAACTTCCAGAAACGGTGCTCTGTTACACGGAGTGATGCAGAAACGTCGCTAGCTGCGTAACTCCATAAATATCGGCTTTTTAAGGCAGACTAGCTCGGTTTATCGCTGGTTATCTGGTCAGCAACAGCCGCCTGTGTGTGTTTTTTTTTTTTTTTTTTTTTTTCCCCCTCTTCCCCTGATATGGGACACTCCAAACAGTGTCATAAATTGACAAGCTCGGTTTGTTTGGTTTGTAAAACAGTCCTGCGGTCCACCCGGGTTTTTTTTTTTTCTCCTGACATGTGTTGTGGAAAGAAGGCGCTCCATGTTGCGAGTCACCTCAGGATAATGTCAACACTGTGGTGACTAGTTTAGTTACCCGGAGGATTTGCTCATGTTTGCAGGATCTAATTTGGCGTCAGAGGAGCATATCTCAGTCTGGTGTGCGAGACAAACACGTTAGTCCTTCAGGTCTGGCAGGAAAGTAACGGCGTATGTGTGTGTGCTGTCTTCCTGACCTGCACACGAGTTTTCAGTACTACATCACACTGCCTTACAGCACCTGATGGACGTCTAGGATCTGGAAACAAAAATGATCTTGGGTTTGTGCAGCAATTTTATAACCCCCTGTTGTCCTCATGTTGGTCTACATTACAGTGAAAACAGCTTTTGCTTTATTTCCTCAGTTATTGCTCATGTTTAGTTTTAACGAGTGAAACACACTCCGAGTGCTACGTTAGTAAGTACTGTAACATTTACAGGTTTAAACTATCCAGCTAACAGAATGATCAAACTTCCGATTGTCAACTTTTCTGTTTAAAATGATGCGCACATTTATTTCTTTTTCGCAAGGAATGTGATGTTCGTGGATGCGAATACACACGTGTACTGTCAAACACCCTTTTTTTTTTTTGTTTGTTTGTGTTTTTAATTGTTCAAGATTGTCTTTAAACAAGACTTCTGTGTTTGAGTAAGGACAAAAGCATTTTATACATCCAAACATTACCGTTCCAACTAGATCCGTACAGAAACGCGTTTATATGTCCGTAAAGAAAGCAACATATTACGGAACGGACAAACAAAAAACGTATCATAAAGACTCCTGGGTTTGTTTGCAAAAAAAAAAAGTGTGGCAGATTCTTCAAGACGCGAAATAAAACTTAACCTGAGAACTTTCCTTATGTAATTGCACAAATTGTACCAGAGATTACTGATTTATTTTATTGCTTTTTTATTTTAAAAGCAAATGAACAAATATTATCTTTGTTTATTTATTACTGTTTGCTGCTTTTTATAGTATTTTGTTTCATATAGAAACATTTTTCATTATCTTTCAAAGCAGAATTACATTACAGCACTACTTTGCACAGTACTGTACACCTGATGATTTTACCCCCTGCCTCTGTGTCTAGCTGACAGGGCCATGTTGGTTCCCTGTTATATCCGGTAATGGGTGCAAAGTCTCGTCTCTTCCGCTGCTGGAATTCACTCTGGCGTTTTCGGGGATGTTATTGGAAAGGGAGGAATGTGGTCTAGCTGACATCACCTTCAGGTGGAACCTGGACCCCTTTCTGAACCCCCAGATCACCCGGTTAAAGATGTTTCAAGCCGGTTTTGTGCATAGTTTTGCGTTTTAGCTTTTTGTTAACGTTAAAGATGATTAATAGAGCTTTATAACAGGGAGCGAGCTTGATCACATCATAACATTGATCACATCATTTGTTGTCAGATTTTTACCATACTAAGCATTTTGACTAAAGTCACTGTCACTAGTTGGAGATTATCAGTTCAATGAAATTAAAGAATTACACAAGACTACAACAAACTAACTCTAACTAGCAGTAGCTGATGGAGCTGAATATAACTCAGAAATATAGTTAATTTGTTGGTTAGTTAGGTTTTACAAAGAAGTAGTAATCGAAGAGGGATTTGACTGAGTGCACGTTGTAATGACACATGAGGCGGCTTGGCCCAAATCTGCGAAAAGATTTGCGGCACGCTCCTCCGAATATTGCGGGGTGCGCTTGATTTTTGTGTTAATTTCTGCGATCGCTGGAGATCGTTTGTCAGACTAAGCAGAAATATAGGTATGTAAAATATTTACTGCTCACAGTAGGATTGATAAGCTAGCTAATAGAAATTGTTGGGGGGGTTCTTTTTAACGATTATTTGTTGATAATTAATTAATGTACAACCTCTTCATAATCATCAGGAAAGTTCATCCACTTTCTTAAAACTCAAATCCAGAATAAAACCTGAATGTGGTTCAAAAGACAGTTTTAAAAGTTTCTAGGTTTTTTGACCACGACCTTCTGAATAAACGTGTTTAGGGCTGCAACTAATGATTTTCATAATCGATTAGTTGGCAGATTTATTTTTTTCAATTAATCGGATGGGACTGGGCAACTTTCAGTGCCTTTTTTTTTTTGTTTATTTAAAATAAAATCCACAAACTGAGTGTTACAAATGTATATTCAGACTAAATCCAAAACAGAAAAGAACCCAACACACCCACACCAGAATATTTCTTATTAATTTAGGGCTGTTGTTTAATTCGGTGCTTTTTGTGAATCCATAAAAAAATGCACAAGATATAACGATATATATATATATATATATATATATATATATATATATATATATATATATATAAAATATAAAAAACACTAACTAAATAAGAGATATATATGTAGACAGATAGCATTATTTTTTTATGGATGCACAAAAAGCACTGAATTAAACTAGTCTTAAATTAATAATAAAAACTCACTTTCGCTGCACCTAGTGGTTTGTTACTCACTGCCTTAGACATATAATTTCACTTGTTTACTTTTGTTCATAATGTTTTAATTAGACATTACAGATCTTACTTGTGCTACACTCCATCTCTGCATCGCACGTGAGGAGCAACGCGGCCTCGTTACAAACACATCACTTCCGTTATAGTAAACAACAGAAGTTAAACTGCAAGCGGGTAAATACAACATATAATGACGACAAACTGGAATTAAACTAAACATTTTAAGCAACTCGCGACCATATCTGTCATCCTTCCCGTGTTGCAGAAACTCTGCTTTATAAAGTTTATAAATCTTCTCGGTGGTGTTTAATATAAAATGCTCCCTGTCTTCGAGGTTGCACAGTTTCTTCCTCAGTCATGTGGTGATTTCGCCTCCGTCTGATGAGGACGTGTTGGAAATAAAAGATAACGCTGACATAAGCAGTAAACTGAAGAACGGTATTGTCGGTGACTGGGTATTAGGCTAAAGCTAGCGGCGTCGCATCACGTGTTTGTAACGTCAAGCGCCGATGATTTAAGAAGTGGTTTATACTTCCGGTTAGTAAAAATCCGCTAGTGATATTTTTGAGATGATCCTACATTTATAAAATTCACACACTAGACGGTAGAGTACTCCGTGCACAATGTAAGTTTGCAGTACGTCATTTAGGATACAACTTTAGTATTTACTCTCCGAAGCGTGTTTTCTGAACAGAAGTAACATAATGAGTAAATCTCCCCCGTGCCATGCGGAGACCAACTAATCGATAATGAGATTTGTTGTCATGATTTTCAGAATCGATTAATCAACTGATACTAAATATTAACATTGATAGTATTGAAAATGGCGGGGGGGGGGGTGAGTTTGGTGAATCTGCAACTATGGCTTTTATTGGAAAACCTTCAGTTTATTTTACTAAATTAGAACGTGTGTGTGTGTACAGTTCTTAAACGAAGAGTCTGGTGTATAAAGAACTGAAGGATGGAAAGTAAAACATTAGGCATTAAT
>JAFFST010050885.1:176851-196667 GCA_022414735.1 Noturus placidus | reverse complement strand
TATATATATATATATGAATGAAGCTGATGCTAAAATTAGAGTGATTCTGTATAATGGGGAATTTCAAGTCAAGGTCTGTATTTTAACAGAATGAATCAGCAGTCTGTGTGATCTTCCAGCATTACTGCCAGGAGCAGCATGTCTGTTCTGACTCACAACAAAACCAGCTGCTGAAGAAAGCCACTTAACCACCCGCTCACATTAGGTCTCTAAATTTTTTTATTCTGCACTCAAAATGTTAGTGTCTGTTTTCACTTCTCCACAATTTCAGGCTTCACTACCGCTAAATATTTGACCAAGCCACGAACCATTGCAGATTTCTCATTCTGTGTCTTCAGTCCGAACACACTTCTGTCTGAAGTTGGGCAGCATTGGCATCTCATGTCAATGCTTGAGTGTCTTTTTTAAAAACAGTCTTTCTTAAAAGAGTTGTAAGGATTAAAAGAGAAGCAGATCTTGGTGTGCCTCTAGCCTGCGGCAGGACAGGAACCTTTACACTCATTCTCTGCAGTCACGCAACCCTGTGCAACAGACATGTACACACAGTGCCAGATGAGAGGAACCTAACTGCATGTGTTCTGTTTGCTTGTAGTAATATTGACTGGATGTTTTCATAGGCACTTTGCAATTATAAAAAATTTTATTTTGGAATTCTGCTCAGCTGCAGTTAATCTAGAGTGCAACCTAATTTTATGCAGACTTCCTAAGAATTCTAATGAACAACAGCAATTTGTTGGATTTCATGAATGAAAGAAAGAAAATTTTTAACCTTTAAGTAAGTGTAGACTCATGCAAATTCTTATAAATTTGTAATCATGGGAGCATGTTGGCAAGTCAACTACGTTCTAGTGAAACATTACAATTTTTTTTTTTTTTTTAACTCAGTGCACCTTGAGAAATAGCAAGCTGTAATTTAACTTGAATATTTACCCAGCAACCCCCTCAACCCAGGAGCTTACTGTAGAGTCCCAGGCCTGGTTTGTTGCTTGTTCTCAGAGAATGCAGTCTGGCAGGGAAGCAAGCAGTTTAGGAGTTTGTGCCAATTCAGTTCTAAAAAAAATGCTGAAGGGCATTGCTGAGAGAGTAATATGAGAAACTTTAACCTGTTCTTCATAATCGCTCTCTGACACACCGTACCATGACAACAGTGGCCAAACAGTTAACTGGCATTTAGCCTGGGCCTGCTCTCACACAACCACTTTCAGATTCCTTAAAAACTTACATTTAATCTTTTCATCCTTCAAAGTAAAATCAAAAACTATGTTGTAAAGATATCAAGATGTAAGCATTACTTTACAGAGCGTTATAATATTAGCATTTATACACTACAAAACTACAGTACCTCAGTGTCACATTAGAAAGATGGATGACTGAAGCAAGTGCAGATCTTCAAACATTTAATAAACAAACAAAACAATAAAACAAAGACACGTAGACAACTAGGCAGAATACTGTGGCTAAGGAAAGAAACTAGGAAAGAAATCATGGTACAGGGACAAAGGTGAAGTTAGACAATCCGCAAGACCAGGAAGCAGTGCAAACAGTGTATATATAAGTGATCGTTAAACAAAAAATGTGATACAGGTGCAGGTGGTCATGTGACAAAGATGTAAGATGGTGCAATGACTGCTGGGAACTGAAGTCCATAGTTACCTGATTGTAACAGAGTTACTTGATATATGACACTCAGCCTTAACCTGTTACCTCATTTTCCCCTCAAACATCCCCCAAGTCCTGCCTGCATAGTAATCCTTAACTTTTCTATTTTAAATAAATTACCAACACCAAAATCAGACCTGCCAGCCCCTAAGAGGAACAATGCATGGTCCTGGCTGTGCGTTGTATGTAGGCATTAAATGTTACACTTTGCCGTAGGTCTATTTAATGTATTTTTGTTGTTGTTGTAGGGTACACGGTGGCTTATTGGTTAGCATGTTCACCTCACACCTCCAGGGTCGGGGGTTTGATTCCCACCATGGCCCTGCATGTGCGGAGCTTGCATGTTCTCCCCGTGCTGCAGGGGTTTCCCCCAGTCCAAAGACATGCATGGTAGGCTGATTGGCATGGTCAAAGTGTCTGTAGTGTATGAACGGTTGTGTGAATGTGTATGCGATATGCAACCTGTCCAGGGTGCACTCTGCCTTGTGCCTGATGCTCCATGGGATAGGCTCCAGGTTTCCTGTGACCCTGAAGGAAGGATAAGTGGTATAGAAGATGGATAATGTTGTTGTTGTTTTTTCTGTCTCTCTCTTTGGTTACATCTATACAGTCATGTGGGGGAAAAATACACCCCATGTAAATCCTTGGCTTTTTGAAATATATGCACAAGTAAACATTTGATCATCTTTGAAACAGTGTCTGTTAATGAAGTTGATATACTTGAGCAAAACCACATGGAAAGTTAGCCTTTTCAATCATTTAATCAACAGAAATATCAATAGATGTGATATTGTTCTGTGAAAAAAGTAAGTACACCATTGGCCTCAGAAGCTAGTATTGCCCCCTTTAGCCAAAATTACTTCTTATAATTAATAATAATAATTTTGCATAATTGTCCACCAGTATCTCACATCGACTTGCTGGAATTGTTGACCACTCATCCATGCAATATTCTTTCACTTGCAAGGTGTTTGGGGGTTTTCTTGTGTGTACTGCCCGTTTCGAATCATTTTTTTCTTTTTGAACCATTCCTTGGTGGATTTGATAGTGTGCTCAGGATTATTATCCTGTTTAAAGGTCTACTTTCGGTTAAACTTCAGCTTTCGTACAGATGATGCAGAATTCATAATTGAATCAATGAATGCATGCTGTCCTATCCCTGAGGAAGTGAAGCAACCCCAATCCATAACATTTACACCACCGTGCTTCACAGTTGGTATGAGGTCTGTGCCAAACATGTCTGCTGTTAGTGTGGCCAAACAACTCTATCTTTGATTTGTCTGTCCAGATTACATTATTCCACAAGGCCTGCTCTTTGCCTACATGCTCATTGGCAAACACTAGTCTTGCAAAGGTTTTTCATGGCACACTTCCCATGCAGGTCAAATTTGTTCAATCTCTTTATGATTGTAGATGCGGGCATATTGACACCAACAGTTGCAAAACTTACTAGCAGATCATGTGATGAAATTTTGGGGTTCTTGGAAACTTGCCTCAGAGAGTCTGCTCTTGAGCTGAATTTGCTGGGATGTCCAATCTTGTTCAAATTTCAGTTGTTTGAAATCTTCACCATTTGTAGCTATTTTTATTTTATTTATTTATTTATTTATTTATTTTACAGTGGAATGATGTAATTCAAATAATTTGGAGAGCTTTTTAAATCCCTTGCCAGACTCATAGACATCCACAACCTTTATTTTCTGGTGGCTTTACAGAACTCTTTAGATCTTGGCATGATGACGCCACACACCTCAATAGCAAAGGTAACACCAGACACTAGATATGAGTGGTGTGATAAATGTAGGGGTATACTTAATTTTTCCATGTGACTGATTGGTTTTTTTCAGTCAATTTTAATTGTAAAAATTACCACAAAATGTTAATTGTATGTATCATTTGATAGAGTGTATCAGCTTTATTATAAAATGTTTGCTTCTCCAAATATGTAAAAAATTCCATTGGGTGTACTTGTTTTTTTCACATTACTGTATATGAAACTGATGTTTAACTATATCCATCCATACAGGATATCACAGAGTTTTTGTGATAGTTTAAGCAAAATACTTGATTTTGCTGTGGCTTTTTTCCAAATTTGTGATGCATTTTTCTGAGTTTTTTGTGCTTTTTTGCAAAAAAAACTACTTGAATTGGCAAAATTGCAATAACATGAAAATGTTTTGCACCTGCTTTTAGCCTTTTAGCTGTACACATGTTCAACGAACATGAATTGAAGATGGCTTTGGCTGAATGTGCTTTTGATGACGTCACATTTCATAAACACAAAATCCTGGAGGGATTGACTATATGTTTGTCCAATGTTATCCAAGTTGAACATTCACATTAATGAACTGAAAACATGAATTTCCATTTGCCTTGGGCACTGCATAATCAAGGGCACTGCATTAGCATGGGAAAATCGTAAGGAGATGAGAGATTACTAAAGTGATATATAGGGGAAGGGGTCAGTTATTATCAGAGAGTTTAAAACACCCATACTGTTAACTGATGACAAATATTTACCATTTTTATTAGGGAAAAAAAGAAGATTGCTTTTTTTTGGTGTATTTTTGAGTGATATCTTGTAGAGGCTTTCTCCAACTTTACAATTTTGAGTTCCTATGCAAAATACCCATGTTTAACATGTCTGCAAAATGATGATTGACAAATTAACTATGTACAATTAGCTATGAATAATTGAGAAATATCACAAGAGTGCAAGAGTGAGGTTATTCGGAATATCGGCATGGCTGTGATTCAGCTATAGGCACAGGACCAATATTTAGTATAACCGCATGATTATGAGTAAAATATTGTTTTTATACAATAATTCAATAAACAATCAATTAAAATCACACAATATCGCCAAATGGTCTGTTTATTTTTGCTCCACTAGCAGAAAAAGATCCTAAAGAAGCCACACTCACTGTATAGCATGTTGGCTAGCTGACGTTGATTTGTACATTCTTATGAAAGGTGCTTCTGGCATCTGTTCTTCCTTTTCATTTTCATCTGACAAGCCTTCATATTTTAAGCATTCCTGTGACTGTAATGGGTAATTTGGGTGGCTGTAGCTTAGGTGGTAGAGCGGGTTGTCCACTAATCATTAGGTTGGCATTTAATTCCCAGCCCACATGACTCCACATACCGAAGTGTCCTTGGTTAAGACACCAAACCCCAAGTTGCTCCTGATGGCAAGTTAGCACCTTGCATAACAGCTCTGCTACCATTGGTGTGTGAGTGTATGTGTGAATGGGTGAGTGAGACACAGTGTAAAGCGCTATATAAGTGTGCCATTTACCATTTACCATTTATGATGGTTTCATCGAAATCATGCTTAGTTTTAACGTATAATATCCGCTTAGAGCCGTTACATTTTGAGACTTGATTTAGATGATAAAACACGTATAAAGTGTCCCCGTTTTACGGCTTGAAAGTGGCTTGATTATACGTCATCGACGATAATCTTTGGGACTTTTTGCTGACTATTTGACATCGAATTGTTTGCTGGGTGGTTTCCCTCATCATGCCTCTCTTGTCCTATTCCAGGTGTGAAAAAAGGTTTGTCCTTTAATTACCCTGGGAGGATTTGTCATATACCACTGGTTTGTTTAGGGAGCAGTGTATGCCTTGATGCCAGAAAGGCTTAACTCAGGGAGTGTCAAGCAATAGGCTTTCCCATTAACACCTGAGCAAAAAGTGAGAATGAGACTCAAACAGTGGCTACTCTAACCTTTAGTGTTCAAGAATGTGTTTTATGACTGATATTACTGCCTCATTATAGAGCCTGAGAGAGCCGGTTAACAGTGTGACTCAAACCCGGTAGGTGAGGATTAGAAGAGGACTTGTCTTATCTCCAGTGTTTTTGGTTGTAATGAATTCGTGTAAAAGTCAAGAGAGAAAGTGAGGCTGTGTGCTGCATCACTACAACTAGACTGTACACCAGAGTTGCGTAGCGTCTGTCTGCACCTCATAGTGAGATCCTCAACGCTCATGTGGAGATGTGAGGCTATGCCACATGGTAATTAGTGACTCTTGAATACTGAAGAACATGAAGGCAGCAGCCACAGTACTCCAAGCCCACGGCATCTATCCGCCTTATCAATCGGGCCTCCATCTAATGACTTGTAGGAGGTAGTGCAGGAGAAACCGCATCAAATGGCATCCCCCTGCTTCCCCTCTGCGGTGGTGCAGCAGTTCACATACAGTGTGCAGGAAGTGATTAACTGGGTGAGATCAAAGGCGCTGGACACGATAAACATTCCTCCCTGGGTCGAGGCGCTTGGGGCTACAGCCCTCTTCCTCCTCACACAGACTTCCACTAGAGAGCACACATTGTCACCACATGATGGAGAGGATGGGACACAGCCTTTTAGAACACACATGGATGCATCGACACTGTCTGTGAAGAGGTGACTTTTGGCAAACGTTTTGGCAAAAATTAAATGTTAGCATCAAAAAAGACAAGATTGGTTTAACTTACCTGCCATTTGTGTAGCTTTGGTCCCACAATAACTAACTCAGTCTAGTTTAATTTCGTCCATTTTTGCTCATGTAGAAGGAAATGATGATGCCAATATTTGTCATTACTGTGACTCTAAATGGCACCTTAATATTGTAAAGTTGTAATAATTAATAGTGAAATAGGATGGAGATTAGTTTAAGCTGTGTGTGTGTGTGTGTTTGAACATTACATAGTACACGTACTAGCCAATAACAGAACTTGTAACATGCTAATTTCACAGATGGTTCTGTTGTTGCTGTACAGCTGGCCTGTTAACGGACTGCCATTGGGAGTTTATTATCAGGGCAGCTGCAGGTGTGTGTGTGTGTGTGTGTGTGTATGTGTGTCTGTGTGTCTGTGTGTGTGTGCTCTGGTAAAAAAAAAATGTGAGCGGGAACATCTCTCCATCTGTGTGACGTCAAAGAGATTGGTGATAAATTTTAGCACAAGCACCAATCACATTCAGAGCTGTGATTCCAAAAATGCTCATATTGCTTTTATTTTGTTCCCTATGGTAATATTATCAACAGATATACACAAAACACTTTAGCAGCTTAGGTTACTAGAGTTAAAGAAAGCACTTCTTGTAAAGTGGGGTAAAAAATGTAGGGAGTGCACTTCGTCAGTCATTCCTTACATTTCAATGCGTGGAAGATCACATTGGCTGTAGTGATCTGAAAGAGACAATTATCTTCAATTGAGCTCTGTCAGGAAGAACAAACCTTCTTTTAAGTGGCATGTGGTTGCTTTGTTGTTTCAGAGAGAGTCCTGTCCATAGACAAGGGCCAAGCTGAGTGACGAGGTCACTCCATAGCCAGAGGCTTTAACCTGTCTTCTTCATAGGCCCAGTAATGCAGCTATGCCTGAGTGATCACAGGTGAGGGCTGAGAGCCAATCCCCCTCTCACCCAAGTCTCTTTGATGAAGAACTACCACTGGAGGACACTGTCTATCTGTGTGTAGGAGCATCACTTGACCTCATCTGATTCTCTAAAACCTCTTTTATGTGACAATATTAATCACGAAAGGCTTGAAATTTGTTTTTACATTTTAAAGGAACAGACACAGAGAAGCATACACTAGATTGGAAGGAAGCATGTTGTTGTAAGCGATCTTTCTTATATTCTGAATTTTGGTCGTTTTCTTCTTACTTTCACAATGTAAAGTACACCATTTTAAACCACTGTAGAGTAACAGAATACCTAATAATCATATCTCGCTCTCATTCTTTTGAGCTGTATATGTAGTGCTGTTATCTAACATCATGCCAGTGCCAGATCCTAACACACTTCTACTGCTACCGGATCTCCCACTCATCTTGATGTTCTTCTTCTGCTTTGAGCTTTTTTGCACTTTCTGCTCCTGTGGATGATGCCACATTGATACCCTAAAAAGCTGTTTTTCAGAAAAACTGTTTGTGTTTTAAGTGTGACTATTATGTCAATAGATAATCTCAACTAGATACTGTAGATTTGTAAGAGCTGCTGTAATCATAAAACTGTCTTGTGCTTAACCTATTACTCATTCACAATATGCTTTTAATGAACATCCTTTAAACACACTTAAAGCTGTTTGGTTGTACTCTTCTAAATCTGTATTCTGCCATGTATAGGGTCTCCCAGAAGAGACTGGTTGTAAGCTTGTTGGCTGGCCTTAGCAGGTCAATGCTGGTTAGTCTAGTCATAGCTGGTCAAGCTGGCCTTAGCTTTCAGTGTTGGTTAGGCTGAAATTTTAAAAATAAAAAAAAAGTTATATTTGGTAAGGCAACTTGGCAGAATCCCTTATCCAAAGAGATTTACATTTATTCAACTGACCAGTTGAGGATTAAGGGCCTTGCTAAAGGGCCCAGCAGTGGCAGCTTGCCAATGCTGGGATTTGAACTCACAACCTTCCAATTCCAAATTTACAACCATTTAATGGCTTAACCACTGAGCTACTGATTTTATGTTGTACTTTATTTGGGCATCTAGTATAATAATAGTGTTACCCTTGTCATTAAATAGAACTATCTAATTAATTAGTAAATAGGTAAGATGAACACCAGCTTGGCCAGTCTGGGAAAGCAGCTGACCCACCAGCTAAAACCAGCTGAACACCAGCTTAGCCAGGCTGGGAGACCAGGTGAACCACCAACCATCTAAAACCCTCTGATCACCAGATTGGCCAGGCTGATAGACTAGCTTAAACCAGCTACATCAATCTTAAACCAGCAAAGACCAGCCAACCAGCCAAAGCTGGGTTTAGCATTTTTTCAGTAGAGTGGTTCTTCTCAAGGTTTCTTCCTCAGTCATTCCTTGCTGCTGTCACCTCTGGCTTGCTCTTTAATCTGGATTTCTATAAAGCTGCTTTTTTACACTGTCTATTGTTAAAAGCTGTATTCATACATGAATTGAAGTCACTTAATATACTTACAGTGGGGGAAATAAATATTGAACACCTCAAAAATTATTTCAGTAAACATATTTCCAATGAGCTTATTCACATGAAATTTTAACCAGACATCAGTCTCAAGAAATCTGCAAATATAAAAAATTCACAACAGTAAACTCCATAAATAAAGTTATGTGTAACAAAGTGGAATGACACAGGAAAAAAGTATTGAACACGGTAAGAAAAATCAGTTTTCCAAGGCATGGTAAGGCAAGCAACAAGCTGAAATCCGTAAATAGTTAGAAAGAAATTATACTCCTTAGGTGTGCAAATTAATATCAGCTGGGTTACTAAATTGATGGTCTATAAAAAGGCTGTTTGTTACCAAGGTGTTAGACAAGAAACAGCTCATTATGGGTAAAGAGCTCTTCTAAGACCTTCATAACCTTATTATTGCAAAACATATTGAATGAATCGGATACAGATGTATTTCAAAACTTCTGAATCTTCCAGTAAGCACCATTGGGGCCATTATCCATAAATGGAAGCAACATCACTCTGTCATCAACCAGCCATGCACAGGAGCTCCTCGCAAGATTTCTGACCAGGGAGTCAGAAGAATAGTCAAAAGAATAGTCCAAGAGCCAACTCGGACCATTCGGAAAGAGCTCCAGAAACACTTCTGGAGAGGCCGCAGGTGCCATCGTCTCTATGCACACTCACATCGCAAGACTCCATAAGTAAAGAAAAGGCTACATTTGGACAAGCCTATTAAATACTGGGAGAGTGTAGTCTGGTCAGACAAGCGCAAAATTGAACATTTTAGCTGTCATACTACACACCATGTATGGATAAGAAATTCTTGAGAAGAATCTGCTGCCATCCACCAGAATGATGAAGATGAGATGTCGGTGGACCTTCCAGCAGGACAATGATCCAAAGCATACAGCAAAGGAAATTCTCAATTGGTTTGAGAGAAAAACAATCAAGATGTTAGAATGGCCCTGTCAATCACCTGACTTGAATCCAATTGAACAAAATGTAAAGACAATATGTATAGAAGAGTGGGCAAAAATCACACCTGAATACTGTGGATGATTAATTTATTCCTACAGGAAGCATCTTGAAGCTGTCATTACAAACAAAGGCTTCTCCACTAAGTATTACATAAATTTCAGTTAGCATGTTCAATACTTTATTCCTGTGTCAGTCTGCTTTATTACACATAACTTTATTTATTGACTTTAATGTTTGGATTTCTTGGGTTAATACTGGTGAAATTTTCATGTGTAATAGCCTTATTGGAAATATATTTACTGAAAAAAAAAAATGAAATACTTTTTCCCCCACTGTACAGTTCCAAAAAAATCCTAATTTTGAAATTTCTGAATCTTGTTTTATTCCATTGTTGGACTGTGTGATTTTGTTGATGCTGCAGGTGGAACATGTTTGGTCACTTGCAATAATGATAAAACTACTCTATTCACCCCAGAGCCTTACTGTCATTTTAAGTAGTGCATCTGGAGAAACAAACACCACAGATTCCACTTAGGCCCATGTGAAGCAGAGCGCTATCACAGATCAGCTACAAATTAGGGCTCATTAGAAAAGATTATCAGAGAAAGTCTACATATGGCTTCCAGCAAGGTCCACACTAGCTTTCTCCATATGTCATTAAAAAACATTTAATCTGATAGAATCATTTGTCTTCGTGTCTGGGCTCCACAAAGTCAAGGGCAGGGCTAAACGCTCCAATTGGCACAGAAATACATTGCCATCACTATGGGTGAAAGGTCAAGTCGAGACAACCTTGCAAGTCCTGCTATTCCAGCCTTTGTGTTGAGAGTTCCCAGGTGTAAAAAGGCTCTCTGTTGTTCTTGGGCTTATTTGAACATCTGTGATGGACCACTGGCCAGTGGAACTGATTCAAGTTCAATCTAACTGCAAATTTCATTCAAACAAGAAAATCCTTTTGAAGAAGGGTTTTCAGGATGAAGCGTATTCAGGCATAATATTTTCTTTGAAACTGTAATTTAAAATGGCAAAGCACTTGTCACAAAGCAGGTTAAGAGAAATATGGATTTCTAGATAGAGTCCTAATGAGGAAGCCAGAGGTGACAGTTGCAAGGGAACAAAAATCCTTGAGATGACATAAGGGAGGAAATCTTGAAAGGAACCAGACTCAAAAGAGAACCCATCCTCTTTTGGGTGACACCAAATAGTGGTATTATAAATCATTACATTATATAGATGTAGAACAATAAATAAGTGTAGAAGTATGAATACTTTGCGATTAAGAGGCTATGAATTGGGCATAAATTGTGTTTGGGAAGTACAAATCTTTAGGGTATCCATGTGACCATCAGGACAACAGCAGAGAGTGAGTCACAAGTACAGAAACTGCAAGCAGAAGTACATCATCAGGACCCTACTGTGTTTTAATACATTGTACACTGTCTACACTATGTAGTGAGGTGTTTTCTTGGCCCGCTTTACAGGCCACGACACATGGGCACCTCCACAAACTTTGGCCAGGGCCAAAGTTCATGATCTTGAAAAAGCAGATGGCCACAATTCTAAATTGGACTGTTTATTTTTAGTTTAAACATCGCAATCTGAGCTATTAAAAGAAAAGCCAAATACAGGTTATGTCCAAATTGCAGAGGGTCAAGCAGACCTTTGTCCGCTCAATTGCTGCCATGTGTGTGCTGTGAAATTGGTCTGCTCTGTCATCTTCACTGTGTCCCTTTCACTTCCTCTCTGCATCCACCAAATATTGAGCCATATGAAAGTATCGCATGGGCATTGGCAAACATTTCTTTAGGAGCACTGGCTATTGTTCCTCTGACTGCTGTTTTTTTTTTTTTTTTTTTTTTTTTTTTTTTTTTTATCAAGCCCAAACTTTTGGTTGAATATTGAAATTGATAAAACTCATCTTTAGTACAACAGGCGTTGCTCAGATTGAGATACAAACTTTTTGCACTTTGTCTTCTTGGTAGTTATCACAACTTTTTTTTTACTGGAGGATATTTAAAAATCAGTGGCAAGTGCTTGAGACATACAAAGTAATTGGCATGATTCAAACCTGGTGAGGGAAGCATTAAGTAATTAATTTGTTTTGGGTCTGTTTGTGGCCGGAGACAGGGTGAAATAAAGCAGCACCATTTTAAATCTGTTCACAGTTTGATTGCTTTGGGAAGTATGCTAAGGATTAGTGTCCGGGCGGCAATGAACATGCATTTTGCTCTGTTTAAAGATTTAAAATGCTTGTCATTTCATTCTAACATTTAGAAATCTCTGTTGCATCATGATGCACACATTAAAGTAGTTCTCAGAATTCATACAGTTAGAAATTGTCCAAAATAAAGTGGAACCAAATGCAATAGCATATTTGTATATATTCTGTTACTGGAATGCAGTTTTATGTACAAAAACCTTCATTATAAAAATACATTTGTCATGTAATAGGTATTATGGCTGTATCTGAATATTTTTAATTAAATTATTATGGCACAAACATAAGTGTTCTGGTTTATTTCAAATTGACAATGTGTAATCGGCTTTGGATCAGCTGATTTGAACCAAAGCATTACCTTTCCCACTTTAACGTCTTCTCTGCATTTTATTAAGAGTTACTCTTACCATCCCAAAGTGAATTATTTTCCTACAACAGCACGTTCCAATTTGTTTTCTTCTTCTTATAGCACAGCAATGTACCAACGATTACAATTTCTAATCTATTAATGAACAACACCATTTATAGTTAAATTTAATGTTATGGAACATCCATGACACAAGTTAGTTTCTGTTATCACTTAAGTTACAGCAGATATAAACAATTGTTCCCTCAACAGGCTCTCATATTTCCTATCTTGAAGTGTGAAAATGTTGTTGTTTTTTAAATGTATCTTGTCATGATACCAACAAACCAGAAAGCAACCAAAAACTGCAAATTACATTGCAATGGTGGAAAACGTACAGTAATACTCATTTGTATTCTCATTCTCTGTCTTGTAATCTACTGTCATTTAAATTACAGCAGGCACTATTGTCAGAGCTAAGGTTATTTGAAATTTAATAAACACCTTCTGACCAATCAGAATTGAAAATTCAACAGTGCTATTATATAATGTGAAACAACATTTCCTGATGAATTTTATACTCATTCCCCATTAGAATATTACCACTGACACTATATGTATATTGGTCCAGATGTAGTATGATGTAGATGCAGATGTTAGTTCTGCATATTCAAAATCAATGTCATTAAAAGCATTTAGAGAATGTATTCCTTTTTCTTCAGCTTTCATGGTTTCAGGATATTATTACAAGGGATCTTGGGAAATCTTGTTTGATGCTTAAAGCAGTTTTATGCCAATTGAATCTTTATTTATGGCAAATGCACCTTGTGGTGTAATATAGATGCTTGAACTTTATTTAATGCAGTCTTGGTACAATTTTTAATGTGTCATAAAGAGAGATGGTGGTTGCTATTTTGGTTAAACAAATTGCTTATTGTCATTACATATTATTTTCATGATCCACGGCAACTACTGGAACACTAGAAACTATAAAGCGCCAGTGTTAAAGCATGCCAGTGTAAGAAATGTGTATGCTAAGCATTACATTATCTCCAGGAATCAGAAACCTTTGATGGCATGGGTTCCATTAATACAAACTGCAGCCAAAAAGTATGGTAAATGCTAACATCTGGTTGTAGCTATATTGGCAGTAGTGTGCAGCATTTTCTTAGCAGAGACTAATGTTTAGATACTCTTTATAGTTATGTTAGATGCCAGATAAATGCTGGATGTAAGTATGATACTTATCAAAACATTAGCAGAGACTAATGTTTTTATAAGTACCATACTTACATCCAGCATTTATCTTGGATCTAACATAACTATAAAGAGTATCTAAAATTTCAGGTGAATAATTTCATAGAATGAACCAGAATGAAAATGGAACAAATCTTTTGATTTTGAATCAGAGAAGCATGCCAGAATTTTTGTTTGTCCCATCCACTCACCTGTGACCAGTCTTACACTTCAAAATCCAAAAATAGCCCATGATCCCGGAACCTTGCTCATTCATTAGCCCCTTTCCTGACAACATAATATAGGTGCTTCAAGATGGTGAGCTTGGGGAGGTTCGGGTGGGTGGCCGAGGTGGTTTGTTATTAAGCTGCCCAAGGGTGTGCCCACACCCAGCTGTCAGTCAGTATGATATAACACAGGTACCCCCTGTGATCTTGGACATGTGGTCCCCATTTAACAAAAACTACCCCCCAACAAGCACTTGCTGAAGTTGAATTCAGTGAAAAAAATTAACCATGTTTTCATTATGTTTCAATATGTCAGTAAATATATCATAAATCCCAAATAAACCCAAAATGAGCTAAGTGAAGTTCAAAGAAAGTTATATCCACACATGCGTCCAGTGTTTGAGCAGCATTGCATAGGTAACAATACAGTATTCTATTGAGCGTGAAAATTGAGCAGGAAAATTGAGCATGCAGTACTCATGCCAAATAACATACCACAATTAAAGAATCACTGTATGCAGAATCCTATTTTATTTTTGTGTTATGTTTTGTTTTCAGTCTTCAACCAGTTAATTATCTAAGGGTTCTGTGAAGAAATTTACATTTACATTACATTTACATATAAGAAATCATAGCAGATCCTGAACCTGCCAAAACCAAGGCAAAGCCTGAACAGTTGGAAATAAACCTCTCAAAATAAATGTCTAACCATAATTTTCATGATCTTTTGTTAGCAATTGCATGGTGTTTTTAATTGGAATCTTTGAAAGTTAGCCATTTATTAAAATCAGCTATGTCCGATGAAACTCCTATTTGTGTAGCCCTTGTTTTGCATTTATACTTCTGCAAGCTGCAACACAAAATAAAAGTTAGGCATTCTTGTGTCTACAGGGAGCCAAGGGCTGGATCCATATGGGTCTCAGGCCAGGCACACTGGCTTTAGTGGTAGCATTGTTTCCAAAGCATGGATACTCAGGTGGGCAAGTCCCAGTATTGTTGTTTTTTGTTGTCATTGTTGACTATACACAATAGACATTTCTGCTCTTCAGCACTAAGGTTACTTGGCTAAGGAGGGGAAGGGGTTGGAGTGGAATCCTTCCTTGCCCTAGAAGTACAATGGAGGTTGTCCCAACAAGTCATGTTACCCCCCAGGGTTTTAGACTTGTTGATGCATGACAATAGCAGGGCCACTGAAAATTCACTGTCCTGGGGCTAAGCCACAGGCTAACATACAGGCCACTCTGTCCTGCTGAATGCACTTTTGTAGGACCTTTGTACTGGACTTCAAACATTTAGAACTTTTTATAACCTTTGGAGTAATCACCACCTGATATTTTTTCAATTAAATTTATTATGAGTTCATGATGCATGATTTTTCAGAAATTTATTATGAGTTCATGATGCATGATTTTTCAGTAAGAGTATATATTGGTTACAGCTATTTGCCCTAAAAATCTTACTTTCCACAGCACATTTTCTGCAATCCCCAAAGCCAGGCTAATTATTTCTGGTATTTGGTTCAAGGTCCAGATCAAGCCTAGTGCATAAGACATGCTTTATCTGTGTCTGATACACTAAGCCCCACCTTAGCAATATAGAAGATTGTAAAGGTGCAAGTAAAGGTCTGGATGTCAATACCAGTTTTAAAACATAACTCAACCCTAAACATATCTCAAACATAAACACAAACCGACCTGTATTACTGTGTATACTGTGTATATGACATGTATATGATTCTGACCTGGGCCAAGTATATTTTCAGTAAATAATGATGGAAAGAGAAATAAATGTGAAGTTGAACATTTTGTAGATGTCACAGTATGGGCTAAAGGTAAGAGTGATGATGTCCACCACCCAGTGGGTCAGTCTCTGTTTAGACAAGAAAGCTCCCCGTTTCTTTCCTCCCTGATAGAAGAAGAGTTGCTTTAAATAGTTTAAAGAGTTTAAACAGTACTGAAGGGTGCATACCAAGGCAATAAGAGCACAGCTAATTAATAAGACTTTGGACAGAAAACCTGGCTTTAGCCACTAATAATAAGATTATCACTAAGTCAAACTTATCACCAGAGCAAACAATCCCCCTATGCTTTTTGTTTGATTGATTTTAGAAAAAACAATTTACAATCAGAACCTTAAAGGAACACCAGCACAAGCAAGAGATCCAACACTGGACTCATGAGGAATCATGGTAGATGGAGGCATCTCGCTCCTTTCAGAAAGGTTGTAATACATTTATGAGTACCCAAAGAGATGCTGTCCTTGTGCTTTTGTGCACTGAAATGGTGGCCACAAACACCTTTAGTATAGATGGGTACTAGCCACTTTCTGCAATCCACTTAAGCTTCTACTTAAGTGACAGAAAGCCAATGTTCTAGGACTCTTGCATTCACAAGTGATTCCTGGAATGTTAGGTTGCATCCCTCAGTCTTTACTTTACGTGACAAATCTCTCTGATCGTTTGGGACATCAGATCTGCTTGGGCACCAGGATATTCTGACCACCAGTGAAAACAGCAGTGGGAAGCAAGGTCTTACTGGCCATACTGAGGTTATAGGGCTTTGTGGCCTAGTTGTTGTATTCTATGCAACTTGGGCAGAATCACTGAAAATGGGCTAGTGTGATAAGGCCAGTTATGGGCCAGCACATCCTGGCCCATTTGGTTTGAACCCACTAGGGATAACAACAATTGGCAATGAGATGACTTGGCATTGGCAAATAGGATCACCTACATTTTGCCAAAACTTTCCCAGCTATGGGACACCATATCTATTTGCAGACTCCACTCTCCTGCTGAGTTGTGGCTAGACTAGGTCCACCTGATGAGGAAACAGAGCACTCTGACCTCATAATTGATCTCTCACTGTCAAGTGGATCAACACATGGGGTTAACTCAGAACAAGTAAGAAAAACTTTAGGGCCAGATGAACCTCCCACAATTTCAGTTGGTTGATGTGTTCTGATCTCATGCTGTTGGGCACATGGCCCCTATACCTCTCCGTCAACAACTTACACCCCAGACAGTAAAGGAGGCATCTGTGGTGACTACCTCTCTCCAATGGGGCAAGGGAGCACACAACCCAGCAGGGAAAATGAGGACTAAATGTTCAATCTGATTAACATAGCAGGCCCACGGTTAGGGTTAGGGTTATTTTGAAAGGAATACTCATTTTGTAGTTAATTGTCATACACATAGCATAAATAAATAGGTTTTAAGTAATTTCATTAAATTAAAAATGAGCTCATGCTTGCCAAAAGACATGTTATTGTTACTGTCACAAAAGAGTAGAACCACTGCTCTAAACTTAATAACTTATATGAATCTTCAGCAGTTTGCTCTTAAACCAATGCGTTCAAGATTTGTCTATTTTATTCTGCTTATTTTATAATGTAGAGTAAGCCATACCAGCAACTTCTTCTCTACCTTCCAAAAAGGGTTTATCAAATTCAAGTTTGATCAGATAAAACTTTTCTTCCTTTTTTCTGTGCTGTTTTTCTCTTAGACTGGTTTGCAGTGGACCAGCATTGTTTTTCAAGTTTAACCCTGGGGAGCAGATTGTGAGTAATGAGGCTGTGTTAACGTGCCTGAGATCACTACAGTCTAAAGGAAGACTAGGGATTTATCACATAGTCTCGCTCCAGAAGGAATGGCATAGACCGGAAAGAAACAAACCCACAGGAAGCATGTCACTGCTGACTCCGGTCAAATCAGGGACACATCTCTGATTCTTGGTAATATTTAAGGCAATGTTAAGGGAAGGAGGTTTGACCGTGATGCTGCAGTGTAATTCCAGTCAGTGTTTTAGTTCCAATCAGTGAAGTCACATTTAAGCAAAGTTTTTATGTTAAGTATTTGTCAGTTATTTAATGAGAATAATCATTTATTAATAGCAATCATTTAAGCTATCAAATGAACAGACCAAGCGAATGGACAGCTGTGATTTTCAAGTGATACTCTCAGAATTATAATTAAAAGGGGACAAAGATCATAGAAATAGCATGACTATATATATATATATATATATATATATATATATATACCCACACACACAGAATATGTTAATACATCTGTGCCAGCGTATGCAATAATGCCAGCACATTATAATCTATACAGTTTTAGGAACATTTAAAGAAATTCTAATTTCTTGCTTAAAGCAAAGATGAATATTTCTACACAAAAAAAATGCTATACATTAACACGAGTAATAATATCTTATGTGACAATCCTTTTTTATGTGACAATTCAAAAATATATGAGTAATCTCAAAATTTGTGAGCTGTATACGGACATTGAAATTTTGAAATTGTTTAACATCATAGAGAATCTTCTGGAGTTCTTCTGGAAACTTTGACTGTTACAATTCTGTTTGTTGCAAATAAAACAGCCTTCATTATTTGATTTTTTTAGGAGTGGTCTATTACATAATATGTTACTTTCTTTACTGAGATACAAATATTTCTCTGTAACATAATTTTTTAATTTCTAAAAAGTAATGTTTAGAAATCACTAGCGCAGTGCTATTTACATTATTAATTTAATTCAGTAAGTACAAAAAAGTTATGTTCCATAACAAGCTGAACACACCAGGACCATGAAAACTAGGAAACCGTATTAAGTGGCAGTTTCTCTGTTGAGGCTGCTGCAAGTCATCTTTGTTCTTGGGAGCATCTGTGTTTATTTCTTTGTGTTAACCACTAAATTGGTCCACAAGAGATTCAGTGTTAGCATATGTCGAGGGGCTAACAGTGTGCATGTGGGAGTGGAGAGCATCAAACAGGTGTGAGGTTAGGAATGGATCAATTATCACGTGCAGGTTGTGCCCAGCTGTCATCCTTCCACAGAGCTTATTTCTCCGTAGGACTGGTCAGCTTATCCTTATAGTTTACATCTTTAAAAATATATATATTCAGTCATGATGGAAATATGATTTCTTTCTGGACATGAACATATAGCATTGCTATACATTATTATGGATGAGATCACTAGGAGTTACTTAATTTTGCTAATTATTTTGTAGCACTACTGTTAAAGTGTTATGACTCAGGTGTTTCAGAAATTGTCTAGTATGGGAGTTGTGGCCATTTTCGTGGTTGATGAAACTCCTGAGAGCACCTTCTCTGTATTTCACTCTCCTCTGGTTATTCAGGAAAGACCTTGTTAGCTAGTAAACGTGTATGTCTCATTAAGCCTGTTTGTGGTTCTGCGTCTCTCTTGCTTACATATTGTCTCCACCACATCCTTCTGTGATCTAAACACAACTTCCCAATTGGTGGGTCATTAAAGCTAATCAGAACCCGCAGAGGCCAACAATTTTCCCTGCTTCTCCTAAGGTGTAAGTCCAGGCAGTTTAAAGACACTACTGAACTGTTTTCTGGCTTGAGAAGAAAAGAGAGAACAATGGAAATGGGCTTCATTTGCACACAAGTCATGTGCATATCTGTCATATAGAATCAATGTAAAAGTCATTTCTCTTTTGGGGTTCCATGTTTGGCCCAGGAGACACTGTTGTGAATTCGGTGTTCCGTAATGATCTCTTGATCTACCACAAATAATTGTGTTGACTGGGGAGAAAAGGACAACAAGACATCCCACAACCCCAGATCATTTATCTTGTAAATGTCTCAGGTTGATTTCATAGAGCAACCATTCATATGAGCTTGTGGGAAAACCAGGTGTTGGAATGATCTAAACAAATCCAAGGTTGCACCACTTCAATTCACCACCTCTGTTAGGGGACAGCCCACTGTGCCTACTCAGCAGTGGAGCTGGGCGATTATGGAATTAACAACAGCAGTTGCACAGTACATACAGCACAAATGTTGAAAGAGGCAAGAGTGGATAAATCTCTTGTTTTTCCCCTCAGGAAATCTAATAATCTAGTGCAGCATCCTGAAACCACTGTCTCTCTTATATCTGTGTTTTGTTTGTCTCATAAACTGAAAGTTCTCAAGATAAAACAGCACTGCTTTAATGGATTTTCTAAAGGCCGGGCTTTGTTAGGGATTATTTTCCCATTTGAAATCCCTTGCTAACACAGTGCAGCTTTCCATGATAAAATTACTTATTTTGAAAAATTAGCCAGCACCTTAAAATACTAGCTATCTACAGTGGTGTGAAAAAGTGTTTGCCCCCTTCCTCATTTCCTGTTCCTTTGTATGTTTGTCACACTTAAGTGTTTCGGAACATAAAACCAATTTAAACAATAGTCAAGGACAACACAAGTAAACACAAAATGCAATTTGTAA
>JAFFST010050885.1:158568-175800 GCA_022414735.1 Noturus placidus | reverse complement strand
TTTTTTACCTTTAATAATAAACACCTTCATTTACAAATTGCATTTTGTGTTTACTTGTGTTGTCCTTGACTATTGTTTAAATTGGTTTGATGTTCCGAAACACTTAAGTGTGACAAACATGCAAAGGAACAGGAAATGAGGAAGGGGCAAACACTTTTTCACACCACTGTATCAGTTAGATTGTGTTTTTGGCATGTATATTATTCTATCCATTTACATTAATTCATTTAGCAGACGCTTTTAGCCAAAGTGACTTACAAATGAGAGCACACTCACACACCAATGGTAGCAGAGCTGCCATGCAAGGTGCTAGCTTGCCATCGGGGGCAACTTAGGGTTCAGTGTCTTGCCCAAGGACACTTCGGCATGGGATCACCCGAGCCAGGATTCGAACCACCAACCCTACGATTAGTGGACAACCCACTCTACCGACTGAGCCACAGCCACCCTATCCATCCATTTTCTATACTGCTTATCCTACTCGGTCATGGGGAACCTGGAGCCTATCCCAGGAAGCATTGTGAACAAGGAATGGTACACCCTGGAGAGGCTACTAATCCATCACAGGGCACAATCACACACATTCACACAACCATGCATACACTCCGGACAATTTGGACATGCCAATCAGCTTACCATGCATGTCTTTGAACTGGGGGAAGAAAACCGGAGTACCTGGAGGAAACTCCCAAAGCACGGGAAGAGCATGCAAACTACAAACACACAGGGCCTGTCTCAAATGCTGTTCAATATATTGCACAATTTTAACATTGGTCTTATATTTATTATCACATATTTTATTACTTATATTTATTTATTTACATATTATTATTATTATTATTATTATTATTATTATTTATACTTTATAAATAATTTATAGAGTATAAGTATTTATACTCTGGATCATGTTTACTCCAACATTAAGCATGTGTACAGAGCCACACCTCTCCCACAACTCGGCCAATCAGACCATCTCTCCCTCCTGCTCTCCCCAGCCTACAAACCCCTCAGACACAGCGCCACGCCCATCATAGTCTGTTACCATCTGGACTGATGATGCAATGTCCAAACTTCAGGACTGCTTCAGTCAGACAGACTGGGATCTTTTTGAACACCAGGACCTAGAAACACTCACAGGAATGGTACTGGACTATATCAAGTTCTGTATCGGAAATGTGATTGTGAACAAAAACAATCGGGTTTTTCCAAACCAAAAACCTTGAATGACCAACCAGGTCTGTACACTCTTCAGAGCCCGCGATGCTGCCTTCAGGTCTGGCGACAATGCTCTCTATAAAACCGCCTGCACCAACCTGAAACGTGGTATAAGAGAAGCTAAGGCAGACTATAAAAGGAGCATGGAGTCCCACCTGTACAGTAAAAATGCAAGGGAGGTGTCACAGGGATACAAAATATTACCAACTACAGAGACCGTGATGCAGCAACAGGAGACCTGAGTGCGATGCTAGCAGAAGAGCTAAATTGCTTCTTTGCACGCTTTGAAAGATCACAACAGCAGCACTCATCTGCTCCAGCCTTGCCTCCACCATCATCAAGCTCCTGTACCTGTCCAGCCCTGCCTACATCCCCCCGGGGTTCCTGCACCACTATACTTACTGTGAGGGAACACGATGTCAGAAGGATGTTTCTGACAGTGAACCCCAGGAAGGCGGCTGGCCCAGATGAAGTACCTGGTAAGGTACGTAGATCGTGTGCCCACCAGCTCGCCCACATCTTTACCAGAATCTTCAATCGCTCTCTGGCCCAAGCAGTCATCCCCCCCTGCCTAAAATCAGCCACAATCATTCCAGTGCCAAAGAAGTCTCCCACCACCAGTCTAAACAACTTCTGTCCTGTGGCCCTCACTCCAGTTATTATGAAATGCTTCGAGAGATTGGTTCTTCAGCATATTAAGGTCTACCTCCCCCCAGACTTTGATCCTCATCAGTTTGCATATCGCGCAAACAGATCCACAGAGGATGCTATCGCCGTAGCTCTCCACTCTGTGTTGAGTCATCTAGAGTAGCAGCAGAGATACGTCCGGATGCTGTTTGTGGATTACAGTTCAGCCTTTAATACAATCATCCCAGAAATCCTCAACACCAAATTGGTCGCTCTCGGCCTCCCCCCACACACATGTGCCTGGATAAAGGACTTCCTCACCAACCGACCTCAGACAGTGAGACTTGGACCCCACCTCTCCTCCACTCGCATGTTGAGCACAGGTTCTCCACAGGGCTGTGTGCTGAGCCCCCTCCTGTACTGTCTCTACATCTACGATTGTATGCCGGTCCATGACAACAACCTTATCGTCAAGTTTGCTAACGACACCACAGTGGTCGGACTCATTTCAAAGGGAGACGAAGCATCCTACAGAGAGGAGGTCCTGAACTTAGCAGCCTGGTGTTCAGAGAACAATCTGGCTCTAAACACCAAGAAAACCAAGGAGATCATTGTGGACTTCAGGAAACACAACACTGAGCTAACTCCTCTTTACATCAATGGTGAGTGTGTGGAGAGGGTTCACACCTTCCGGTTTCTTGGTGTTATCATCTCCGCTGACATCTCCTGGACAGACGACATCACTGGGATTATTAAGAAGGCTCAAACATGGCTACCCTTCTTGAGGGTCCTCAGGAAGTACAATTTTGATTCAAATCTGCTGCTGACTTTCTATCGCTTGTCCATTGAGAGCCTGCTGACCAACTGCATTATGGTATGGTACGGAAGCTGCACCATAGCAGACAGGGAGAGGCTTCAGAGAGTAATAAGAGCAGCACAGAAGATCATTGGCTGCCCTCTCCCCTCCCTCATGGATATTTACACCTCCCGTTGCCTCAGCAGAAGAAAAACCATTATTAAGGACAGCCTCCACCCTGGCTCTGGACTGTTTAATCTGCTGCCCTCAGGGAGACGTTACAGATGCATCAGATCAAGGCAAACAGATTTAAGAACAGTTTTTTCCCAAAAGTTATAACCACTCTGAACACACATGCACTAATTCTCTACAGGTACATAGTGTCTCTGTGGTCTCAAACTGTGCAATTTTCATAGTCCCTGCATGGGCATTATTTATTTATTTATTTTTAATATATTCTACACCACTTTGCGCTTCTATATAGATATTTTTATTCTATTCTACCCTTTTTTACTTCTTATCTTATTTCTTTTTATTTCTTATATGTACATGTTGAGCACAAAAAAAGGGAGTGGCTCCTAATTTCATTGTATGTGTATAATAAAGGCATTCATTATCTTTCTACTGCATTATCTGTGAAAAGAAGCAAACTAAGAAGCTTATTCTAGAAGGAGCATGTGCATATGTTAATATACTGTTGGTCTTGAATCTTAAATATTATTATTATTAGCCTATTTATTTCTTCCTGTTCCATAATGAAACATTCTGTTGGCTACAGAGCCCTAAAGACAGGACAGGTATTGCATAAACTAAACAAATTAAATAATTTGTTTTATAACTCAGTAATTCTGGCAAAGACACTTTGCTGTCAGTAGAAACATTTGTATTTTGTTATTCCTGTTCTTTCTTTTGTGTCTTCAAAATAAGCTCATTAATACACTTAAGCTTCTTCTTTTTTACCTGATTATTTAAACCCACATCTGTGTTAAGAATTCAATATACTCAAATTTCCAGAGTCTACAGAGCAGTAAAGAGAGCTGAGCCGGAAGGCAAAACTCTCCATCTACCTGGCAATTTTCGTTCCTACGCTCACCTATGGTCATGAAGGTTGGGTAATAACCGAAAGAACTAGATCGTGGGTACTGGAGCTGCTACTCTGCGACCCAATTACGGATAAGCGGTTGCGTATCCTCCGCTGCTCTGATTCTCTGGCCAATCTCCCGCTCCAATGTCCCCTCACTCGTGAACAAGACCCCGAGGTACTTGAACTCCTTCACTTGGTTGTGTTCTTATTCCGTACCCGGAGTAGGCACTCCATTGGTTTCCTACTGAGAACCATGGCCTCAGATTTAGAGGTGCTAATCCTCATCCCAGCCGCTTCACACCCGGCTGCGAACTGATCCAATGAGTTCTGGAGGTCACGGACTGATGATGCCATGAGGACCACATCATCTGCAAAAAGCAGCGATGAGGTCCTCAGGTCACCAAACCACAAACCCTCCCCACCATGACTACACCTTGATATCCTGTCCATGAATATCACAAACAGGATTGGTGACAAAACGCAGCCCTGGCGAAGACCAACCCCCACCTGGAACAAGTACAATCTTTTGCCGAGCATCCGGAAACAGCTCTTGCTTTGGGTGTACAGCGATTGGATAGCCCTAAGAAGGGAACTCCTCACCCCATACTCCCTCATCACCTCCCACAGTAGACCCCTAGGGACCCGGTCATTCGCCTTCTCCAGACTCACGAAACACATGTAGACTGGATGGGCACACTCCCATGCCCCTTCAAAGATCCTTGCGAGAGTAAAGAGCTGGTCCATTGTTCCACGTCCAGGATGGAATCGGCATTGTTCCTCCTCAATCCGAGGTTCGATATCAGCCGAACCAACCATTCCAGCACCTTGGAGTAGACTTTACCAGGGAGGCTGAGAAGTGTGATACCTCTATAATTGGCACACACTCTCTGGTCCCCCTTTTTAAACAGAGGAACCACCACCCCGGTCTGCCACTCCTTGGGCACTGTCCCTGACTTCCATGCAATGTTAAAGAGGCGTGTCCCAAGACATCCCCTCCACACCAGTTCTTTCAGCATTTCTGGACGGATCTCATCAATCCCCGGGTCTTTGCCACTGTGTAGTTGTTTGACTACCTCAGTGACCTCCACCATGGAAATTGACGATGATCCCCCATCAGCCTCCACCTCTGCCTCTACCATAAAGGGCGTGTTAGTCGGATTCAGGAGTTCCTCAAAGTGTTCCGTTCACCGTGCAATTACTTCCTCAATTGAGGTCAACAGCGTCCCATCCTTACTATACACAGCTTGGATGGTTCCCTGTTTCCCTTTCCTGAGGTGGCGGATGGTTTTCCAGAAAGACCTTGGAGCTGACCGAAAATCATTCTCCATGTCCTCTCTGAACCTGTCCCACACCCACTGCTTTGCCTCTTTCACGCTGAAGCTGCGGCCCTTCTGGCCTGTCGGTACCTTGCAACTGTCTCCGGAGTCGTCTGGGATACAACATCCCGGAAGGCCTTCTTCTTCAGTCGGACAGCTTCCCTGACCATCTGTGTCCACCACGGTGTTCGAGGGTTACTGCCCCTTGAGGCACCTAAGACCTTGAGACCACAGCTCTCTGCCGCAGCTTTAGAAATGCCCACTCAGGTTCAATGCCCCCAACCTCCAGAGGTGTGAGTTGAAGAACTCATGGACAGGGGCCTCCTCCAGACATTCCCAGTTCACCCGCACTACCCGTTTGGGCTTTCCAGGTCTGTCCGGAGTCTTCCCCTACCCCTTAATACAGAGCAGTATTGAAACATTAAATTCTTGTGGATTATTTCAATAGAGAGGACAAGAGACAGTTTCTGGACAAATGCACATACTTTATTAATGCTCCCTGAGGGATTCCAGTGTCAGGATTCCCTTTTCAGGGACACAAGATGGATTTATTTATTTTTCCATAGATTTAAAGAAAACTCAGACATTTAAACTGAAACCTGATTCCACAATATGTTGTCTTAATATTGCACCATACTATGTTCATGGTGGGGAAAGCTTTGTGTTTTTCTAGGTCACTGTCATGTTAATTATGCGACATACCTCAGCATTACTTTAGGTGCATGCAGTAAGAATCAGCGTCTTTGATGTTCTACCCCACTCACACTCTGCTTTTTCCCATAGATAATGTGTTAATTCATCATACAACTGCAGTCAAAGCCCCAGCATTTTACGTTTAAAAGGCATGCTCTGCCTTGGGGGCTGGATTTGGTATTTAATTAAAGTAAGGTAAAAAATATATCTCTCATTTTAGCAGTTGCCCCATTTATGCACAGTGCAGACTTCTTTTTTGTGTTCTTAGCCTGCACAATATAACTCAAATAGTTTCAAATAACATGTATGCCAATCTGCGTAGAACAAGCAACTTGTGACCATAGATTATGGTGGGGCAGGATGACATGAATAACAGCATATCCTCAAACAAAATTAATTCAGAAGCTATCACACTTGACTTATGCTACAGGCTACTACAGGCTATTACCTAGCAATCATTGGCAGTCAAAGGTCGTCCAGCATTCTGCCAGTTTTAAACATATCTTTGTTGAAATGTCTTTGATACAGTTGAGGTTTCCATCACCATTAACAAGCATAGCTTCAGCAAAATTTCTACCTCTCAAAAACACACACAAATTACCTTAAACTAACCAAATAAATTGAGCATTTTCGAACAATTTTTTTTCTTTTTTCTCTTTTTCTCTTTTTTTCAGTGGGAAACAATGTCACTGTAGTGCACACACATTTCTAATTTACGTACACTATCCACTCTATTATCTCCTTTATTATATTATCATTTCCCTCTCCCAATCTTTACAATACATGTTACAATAGAAATGGTTCTGTTCATAATAGACACAGTGTCTGAACTTACACTTTGCATTTGTTTGTGGACATTTATTTGTTTTTATTCTGGTTATTTGCTATAAAACAAGAACTTTGTTTCCACAGAGTATTTTTATACTATGCCAATTTGGCATAAAAAATATGACTCTGGCATCATAATCATTAAACTGTCCTGTTATGTGCCCCACCTCTACTGAAAATGTTCATAGAGCAAGCATGGGGCAGTGTTATTCCTGCACCAATGGGCCTCTTTTATGCTTGTTCCAGTTCCTATTTTTGCTGTCTAGGCAGAATATCTTTATGGAGGTGCATAGTACAGTGAGCAGCATTATTCTGTGATTGCAAAACTTCTAGCGAGCCGAGCCGAGCAAAAATCTGTCAAATAGCAAAAAAAATAATTTAATAGTTCAGCACTCAAAAGAGGTAATTAGTATTTTAATGTAATTTGTAATGTATGAAGTTGTGAGGCCCCAACTGCTCCTATGAATGAACCACTACTGCTTAAATTATTTTAAAAGATATACTATATTCATGTTTCCTGGTGAAACATATATACTAAAGATACAAAAGTTGTACCCTTGATGGTACCACCCAAGCAACAAAGAAAAGTACAGTCTGGTACCTTTGTTTTTGAGTGTGTGGACAAGAAGGATTGGAGACAAAGGCTTTTTATTTTTTTACAGTTTTATTGTTAACTGATATGTGTATAAATTGAAGAGAAGCATGTACATGTATTCAACTCTCCTGGTGCCCACATTCAGTTTGTCAGTAACCTTAGGGTGGAAATATAACGAGCAGTGTTTCTTGCATAATTGTGGTGTACAATGTCTGAACCTCGGGGATCTGGACCACAGTATAACATATTAACAACCACAAGAGTGCAGATCTAAGATCTTCCATCATCCCCTCACACTTTCTGAGCCTGACGTCAACCTCTTTACACACACTGAGTGTCCTAGCTTGGCTTCAATTCCTGTTTTGACACCCAGGTCCTAATTACTGATGTAAATGATTGATTACCTGGCTTATGTTGCAAGGGTGGAAGGAAGCCCTTGGCCTGTCAGAAAAGGTGTGAGTCTAGAAAGCGGGTAGAGAGGAAAATAGATACCCACACTGTGCTGCAAGCCAGGAGATTAGGTTCGGAGCACCTGCAAATTGGACCAAAGGCTTTTCCCATTAGCAGGCACTCCTGTAGCCACACTACCTGCACAGGTGTTAGGGGATATCTTTAGTTCTTTGTTAGCTCTAATCCCATCCTATTCTGTACTTGGCCAGCCTCAGGTTTAATGTAGCTCTTTGACACCTGAAGAGTTTATCCACTGGCAGGTATATTCGAGCACTTTTGAAATGTGATTTGGCTAATTGGGTTTGAAGTGGAAGGCCAGAGTTCCTTTGGGCTAAAGCTACACCAGATGGTTTTGGTGGATGTGTAGTTAAATGTGAAAAAGCAAAAGCAAAGTAATAATGTGAAAACACCCAGCCACCTGACAAAGAAAAAAAATCAAAAACAACTGAGCTCCCTTTGGGATTTGACCATCTTGACCATTCTATTTTAAGATTCTATCTGAGTTCAAACAGAATGGCATATATTATTCATATGCATCATGAATAATATGCATCACAGGTTATATACATGGTTTATATGATAAAAGTAACACTCGTGCTTTCTATTGTGTTATTATAAATCCTATTTTTTTTTTACCTTTGATCTAAGGATCACACATCTAACCATGCATTCTCTTGTTCCTTGATCAGCCACAGGTATGGAGACAATCTTTGCAGTCCTAGGGGTCAGGCAAGGTTTAACCCCAATCTTCTCCATCTGTCTGACTTACATGGCCTCTGCAGCTGCAGCCCAATTGATCTAGGTGCTGCAGGGAGATCGATAGTACGGGAAATGGCTTAATTGAACTCACTCTCACTGCAGGAATGCAAATAGCCCTCCATTTTTGCCCGTCTCTTGCCCATGTACAGGGAAAAAACTTCACACCTTAAAACCACCAGCATTTCAAGTCTGTAATTTCTAAAATCATTTTATAATTTTACTTAAATACACAAGGTACTAACTTTCTGCTTTAAATGTTTGATAAACATGATAATACAATAGACAAGTTATGTGATTGGATTATCCAGCTCATTCATTCTGTCCGATTACATGAATATATGTATGTTTTACACTACAATATAGCATTTTGTACTTAATATTGTATATTAAGTACAAAACTACATAGTGAAACATTGCAGCTCAAAATATCAAGGTCAATTAAAAACAATCTAACTGTTTTTGTTATTTTTTTAATAAAACAATATCATTACATGTAGTTCCTGTATATTAAACCAAATCTGATGAAAGTTACAACATTGAACTGCCATATGGTTTTTCTGGAACCATTCATATCATTGCTTACAAATGTGCAGTTACAGGCCAACAACTGTGTCTCATATATCAATCTGTGTAGTATAATCTGAGATTATTTTAATTTGCTTACCTCTTTTTGAAACTGGGCAGGTGCTCCTTTAGGCCTTTACACAAAGGTCACCTGGATCAACAGGCTGGGGTCATAACTCTCAGACGTGCTTTAAAGATGAAAGACTTAAACAACCAAACAAGCGTAACCTGTGTGACTTTGATCTTTGCAAAAGGTTGCTTGTCCCTCTCCATCAGTCTTCAGGAGGCTCAGAATGGCTGTGATCTGTCACCATTAGAGGGCGCTTCCTTGACCGATGCTTTGCTTCTGTTATAGGTGTATTGGCAGAATGTTGTCAACATATTATCTAGGAAAACAGCAGTGCAACTTCTTTCCTAAATATTATCCATACTGACATTGATTAAATTTCCAGACTGTAGTTTTACATCAGTAAAGACACTTGAATTTTTTTCCACCTTTCAAGAGAATTCATGTATCCTTTCCTGCCTTAAGTCACATCGCAAACATTTTAGGAAGTTCACTATGGCTGCAGCAGAATGTATGAGCTTGTGAAGTCATTGACAGTCCTTCAAACAGCAAACAATCTGATAATAATAGGCTCGTGCAAACGAGGTAAGAAGCACCACCTCTTTCCATCCCTTTCTTTCTTGAGGCACCAATGATCATGATGTTGTAGGGCATAATGTAATCATTTGGTCTGCATGTTTCTGTATGTATTTCATGGAATGACAAAACCAAATGAAATAATAATGCAATTATATATTTAATTTGAGTGGGATGTAATCTTTGAAAATGTGTTTTTGGAATTTGTAATTAGTCATATTTGGCTGTGAAACCTTATTCTAAGATACATCAATCTTGGTCCCATTATCAACTGGTGATGCAGAGAAATGACCCGTGTGCTGCACAGGTCACTGTATATCACAATGGAACGTAGCACTTGACAGAGCCAGGGCTTCTTGTCAGCAGTTGAACTTGATCTGGCTGATTTGTTCCCGGTGAAGTTTTGGAAGGATTAATGGATTTGACCTTGGGGCAGGTTTGTCTCGTATAATATTTATGAGGATAATGGGAGATGAAGAGGAGTGGATCTATTAATTACATGGCTGCAACTAGTCATGCACATAATATATGCTGGAAGTCTCCAAATGGCACAGAGAGAGACTTCAGTGGGTTCATAGTTTATTTATTTATTTTGCCAGTTGGCCATGCTGTTCTTATCCTAACAGTTGTCTGGTCTTTTGAAGCTGACCATACAGATGGACAAAGATTAAACACTTAAAAATAAGCTCCCCTGATGCTTTAGTTCTACACACTAAAATATTATGGAATGGGGGGGTCACGTTACTGCTGGGGTTAGGTAACTCCAGATGGATAATCCCTGGACCTGGTAAACCGGTCTTTAGAAATTCACAGTGTATACCTGGCAACCTTAGGCTGTGTGGGTGTGTATGTGCTGTGTCCCACTCCCCTAGGAGAAGCATTCTGCCACAGGCCGTCTCTGTCTCTGTCTTTAGAACCAGACACCATTATTCTTCAGTCAGTCCAGTTGTCAGGTTCCGTATAAACAAAGCTCTCTTAAGTGGTGATATTCAGCTTTTTCTTCTAGCTTTCTGAACTGAATGTCATAACATGTTCTCTCTTTCCTAACTTAAAACACTTATTTTAACACACTTTCAACAGGAGTTGAAAAAGTACTGAGAAATTATATAAATAAAAGTATAAATAATGAGTTAAAAAGTGTCCAGAATTTTGTTTTCAAAAAGTTGCTATTTTAAAAATCAACTCAAATAATAAAACTTTAAAACTGTAATACTGTGAAAATATATATATTTTTATGACTTCTACATTATCAAATCAGTACAGATTCCCAAATAAAATGACAAAATTAAATGTTTCAGAAAAATGTTTGTCATTAGAGAAAGCAGTATTTATTACGTAACAGACCACTTTTCTGACAAAAAACATAATGAAGGCTGCTGGATATTTCTGCAAAAATATGAAGCAAGTGCGACAGTCAAAGTCTCCAGAAGAACCGTGGCTGGTTCTGTAAGATGCTCAATAAAACTTACAGCACATTTCCTTATAAAACTACACTAATTGAACAGGAGACCACTATTTTTATTTTAGTTAAATTATTTGTCATACTAAATACTGACTTTATTTCATTTACTACTCTTTACTGCTCTTGAATGTATTTTTTTAATGTAGAAACATTTAATTTCATTATTTTGAAGGCATCTTTGTTCTGCAGCATATCTTTGCATGTTCCTAAAACTTTTGCACAGTATTGTATGAAAAAGTTTTTACTGATGAAATTAAGTGATGTTTTCATGTGAAAACTAAATTGTATTATTTATATAAAACTCATATAAGTAACTATAACATTCAAACTCTATCTCTTTGCTGGTCATATTCATAACTAACTCTACATAGTTTGCTAATGGCTTAATCAGAAATAAAATAGCATGTAAATAACTAACATTTACCATTAACTAGAATTTGATTTGATAGCTAACGATTATGTTAGCTAATGGAATTGAAGCTAGTTTAAAATTGATACTGTTTTTTTTTTTTTTTAAAGCAACTACTCTGTTTTACCTGAAAACATTGTTCAGCATTATTTATCAGCTAGAATTAGATTACCTTAGCTACTGACATTGATGCTAGTCTAACCTGGCATTAGCAAAGAAAAACAGGCTAACTTGGTTAAATATAGCTAGTTAATGTTAAAAAAAATTATCAAAACTTACATCAGGATGCTATTTCAAATTAGATAATATTTTATCAAATAATTTATCCTAATTACTTTATGCCTTTTATATGAGCTGCATATTGAAACATTTTATATTGAACATTTTACCTCAAGTTCAGCACTGCAGTCTGGAGGATTATCCATATTCCAATTCAAACAAATATGTAGAACACCATTACACTGTGTAGCATGAAAAGCTCACAGGACAATAACAGAGTATTTATTCAACACTTATGAACTTGATTGGATGCTAAAAGCAGAATATAGTGTTGGTTCGATGAGAGAAGTACAGACCTTTTGTAAGGGGATTTCTTATGGGTTCTTTGAAAGTCTGTGTATAAATACTCCAAAATAATACTTATGTATAGTAACAAAGTACAATTAGCTACTCAGGTATTTCCACACCTGCCTTTGAATATTGGTCCATTAATGGTTTAAGTATATTTATGATATCATGTCCTCATTACATGACCTCATTTTATGTATAATAATATAATGTGAAATGATTCTGTGTTTAGTCAATCAGGGTTGCTAAAATAGGAAAAAATATTCAGTATGATGAACTACCAATACTAATACAGCTCTTTCCAGGTGAAAATATACGTATACTCATTAATTCATCTGTCAATACATCAACTCAAAACAGCTTAAGTGTGGTTATTAAGTATAATGTACATGTATATTGCAGTTCACTGACAATAAAATGATGAAAATGTGCTGAAACAGATGAAACTGGGATTGCTCCAGTGACCTCAGCTGAACTATAGCACCTCAGCCATCAGCTACATCAACAGTTCCCAGACCACTGATTTATACCAGATTTTTTGTTTTGTGGTGCTGAGCACAATTTACGGGATTTACGGTGGAAAATCCCATACTTTATTGACCATTGTTGTTTCGCGCTCTGAAGTGTCTTGCACATTAGCTGTGGATGACAAAACAAGTGGTGTAAACACGTGAAGCTTTTTCTATGTACTCCAGATGTTAACCAACATTATTTATTTGGCTTGATGGGATGTCAATGCATATTAATGTATATTTATAAAGTTTGGGTTTTTATCATTATGTACAGTAGGTCTACATACTATATTCATAATGCACATTCAATGTACTAGTATGTAAATCGAGATTTGGGTTAAGTAGGCCTATAAATAATAACTGGAATCTAATATGTTCTTTAATTCAAACGCACAATGAGACTAATAGAAACCCAAAAAATAGCTGAGCTAAAAATAACCAAATTTGGGACAGTTTGGAACCAGCATTGGTCCAATATGGTGCAAACCAACAAGGGTTGTTTTTACCAAGCAAGATTGTTAGATTGTTGACCAAGCATGCTGTGGTGATTTTCTGACACAGTTTTTGTGTAGAAAGGACTACCATGCAAACACTTTGGACTCCAAGATCATGTTGCAGAATAAACCTCCTAAGATCATTTTTAACTAGTACTATAGAACTTTACTATAAATATAATTATGTAGGAAGTGAATCTAATCTTTACATTTTTCTTTAAAAAATACTCATTTGTCTTTTAATCACAAGAAGCCAAATTCAGACATATTTTCTCTTCAAATAAAGTTTGCTATAGGATTTTTTTTCAACAGACTAACTTTGGTTATCAATTCAAACTACATGTTGGACAAGTTATTGTCCAATGTCTAGTTAGGCAGAATATCCTTTTGAAAAGTTTAACCAAATTATAAATTAAGTTACATGTAAACAACAACTTACATCCTGTGCAATTGCAGCTGATTTCTTTTAATTTCTTTTACAGGTGCAGTGGAAAAAATCTAGACACAAGTTTTTTGTTTTCTTTCAAGTCCTAACCCAGTATGTTGGGTTATCAACTCAGTTTGAGTCATGATGACCCATTTATAAACCCAGTTTGAGTCATGATGGCTCAACTCCCTGCCCCCACAACTTAAGCCGAGCAACTAAGTTGAGTTATCAAAATAACTCGAAACAAACTTAAAAACAAGTAGTCTTGTAAATAATAACTGGAATTTAAAAACACTTTGGCTCAAAAAACAATCTGTACTGAAGGGGGCTGAGGAATTTATTTTACTGTTAAAAGGGACCCTGGCAAAAAAAATGTTTGAGAACCCCTGGAACTACCTAAAGCCCTTCTTTAACATTTCAATCTGGCAACAATTACCATCAGTGATGCAACAAAAGCTTGAGCCAAAATCGCCAGACACACACACACACAATGGATATAGAATTCAACAAAATGAAAATAATAGTTGCTGTTAATATTGTTTTAAATTACTTGTTACAGTCCTAATATTATTTTTTTTTGTTGTTTTCAATGAATATATCAGTATGTAACTATCCTCAAATCCTGAATTACTTCATATCCTTTTCACATATCCTTTCTTAACAGCATTTATAACATTATAATAACAAATAATAATGATTACATTAGTTACCCGTTTCAATCAATGAAAAATTTATAAATTTGAAAAATGTATAAATTTGAATTATTTTTCTGTGCTATGAAGAGCTCTTGTCATTACATTACAAACCTGCTTCAGATTCCTTTACACACTGGGTGTCATGAATGCTCCCTTTCCCTCTGAATCTTTTATTCAGTGTTAAATATAACATTAATTACAGTCTTTATTAAATTATATAATACAATGTAATTTTTACAGAGACATTTTCCTTTTTTCATTGAATTATGAAATGAGTTTTAGTGCTCTGGAACTTGTTTCATGTTGGATGACATATTTGAGGCTCTCAGACTAGTGGCATAAATAACAGAGGTGAAAAGATGAATAATTAAATTTGCATATTTCAGTCAGTACTTTGTGCTTGCTTATCAAAGAAAACAGGTAATACCACTGTCTATGCAATTAGCATACTTACTCCATCAAGTGTAACCAGTATGCAGAAGCAATATATAAATTTAGCAGGGCATGAACAAAATTCACACATGCTGTAGCCCTTGAGGCCATATTAGTCATGCTCATCATACTGAGATTACCTAAATTCATCTTCCATCCCACTTTCTGTCTGTAGGCCAAAACCTGAGTGAACGACAAAAAATCCTGTTGTAAACTCTGTGGTTTTCTTGTAATAGACAAGGTAGCAAAAATAAAGAAAAGTACGCAGTCACTTAATTAATGTAAGGAAGACACATTAATCACTCATAAAATGATTTTTTTAAACACTTTAGGGAACCTACACAGATGCTACTAAATGATATTAAATTATTGTTATATTGATTGTTTTGTTTTGATTTTATTGAATGTTTTATTAATTTATTAAGGCTTGTATTTTATTTTTGTATTTGTTATGTATGTGTTTGTTGTTGTTGTATTTAATATCTAAAATGTAAAATGTTTTATTATACATGCATATTTATAACTGGAAACACATTTATAACATTTATTCATTTAGCAGATGCTTTTATCCAAAGCAACTTACAAATGAGAAAATGCAAGCAAAGTGATAGCAAGCAGAGAACAATACAAGTAGTTCTACCATACAAGATCCAATAATTGAGTTCCAGAAGAAGCAAAATGCACAGAGTAGACGTGTAAGTGCCAGAGTAATTTTATTTTATTTATTTATTTATCTTAAGGGGTTGGTTATGTGGAGCCAGTGGAGGGAGATAAAGAGGGGTGTGACATGGGTTCTCTTGGGCTTGTTAAAGACGAGGCGTGCTGCTGCATTCTGAATCATCTGAAGGGGTTTGATGGAGCTTGCTGTAAGGCCCAAGAGTAGTGAGTTGCAGAAGTCCAGTTTTGAGATAACAAGAGCCTAGAATAGTAGAGCCTAGAGCCTAGAATAGTAGATGTGTAGCCTGTTCAGTGAGGTAGAGATCTGATTTTTGATGTTGTACAGGATGAACCTACAGGACAGTGCAGTTTTAGATATGCAGTTTAATGTAATGTGTTCAGATTTTCTTTTCATTTACATTTATGGCATTTGGCAGATGCCCTTATCCAGACCAACTTACATTTATTTTCATTCATACATCTGAGCAGTTGAAGGTTAAGGGCCTTGTCCAACTCATTACCTTCTGATCAATAACCCTAAAGTCTAAACCGCTGAACTACCACTGACCACATTTCAGAGTTAGAAATGTACCAAACCAAAATTAGATACTGTAGTACCTTCACACTGGAAAGTTTCAACCAAAACCATGTACAAGGAAAATGTTTGATGGAGTAAGGGAGTGATGTTGTGCTGCATTACTGTACAAGGAATGGCCCATGACATGCTGATGAACTGAACTCATAGCAGTGCTCACATTTTCTTGGTCTTCAACGCAACCTCACTCACCCACTTTTTGTACAATCATACGTAAAGAAGCAGACGCCAGCAAGTCTAGGCACTGATCAGCAGTATTGTTATTAACAGTCTCCCTTGCATGTATTAAGGCATGGTGAGGACACATCCCAGCCTTATGACCTCAGGGCGCCGCTTTGTTCTTTCCATAATGCAAAAGTAATTACAGTATCTACCTTTCCTTTTCAACCTGTCCCTTCTGCCTCACACCTCAGACTGCACCCTACTATGATACGATTGCTATTTACAAGGATCTACCCAATGTATTATCTTTTAGAATTTGCATATATGAATTTGCTTTGATGTTTTATAAACAAAGGGTTGTCATTTTATATATATATATATATATATATATATATATATATATATATATATATACACACATACATTTATAACAGTGAGAGACAGAATAACAACAAAAAAATCCAGAAAAACGCATGTCAAAAATGTTATAAATTGATTTGCATTTTAATGAGGGAAATAAGTATTTGAACCCCTCTCAATCAGAAAGATTTCTGGCTCCCAGGTGTCTTTTATACAGGTAACGAGCTGAGATTAGGAACACACTTTTAAAATTAGTGCTCCTAATCTCAGTTTGTTACCTGTATAATTTATAATTTAATTTATAATAATTATAATTTTATAATAATTTATCAATTTGTATAGGGCTTTTTACAATGGTACATTGTCTCAAAGCAGCTTTACAGAAAAATCATTTTACATTTTACATTTACAAGCGACTTACTAATGAGAGCACATTCACACACCAATGGTAGCAGAGCTGCCATGCAAGGTGCTAGCTTGCCATTGGGGGCAACTTAGGGTTCAGTCTCTTGCCCAAGGACACTTCGGCATGGGATCACCCGGGCCGGGATTCGAACCGCCTGGGGCTCCATGCAAGATCTCACCTTGTGGAGTTGCAATGATCATGAGAACAGTGAGGAATCAGCCCAGAACTATACGGGAGGACCTTCTCAATGATCTCAAGGCAGCTGGGACCATAGTAACCAAGAAAACAATTGGTAACACACTACACTGTGAAGGACTGAAAACCTGCAGTGCCCCTGCTCAAGAAAGCACATATACATGCCCGTCTGAAGTTTGCCAATGAACATCTGAATGATTCAGAGGACAACTGGGTGAAAGTGTTCTTGTCAGATGAGACCAAACTGGAGCTCTTTGGCATCAACTCAACTCGCCATGTTTGGAGGAGG